>JAOBYG010122876.1:0-10943 GCA_025403545.1 Epizoanthus stellaris
CTAATTATGAGAACCTTTGGACCTGATAGTTTCACAATTAGCCAGGCCACACTAGCTAATGGTGGAAATATCCAAACAGCAACTGATGATGATTTTACACTTGATGCTCTGCAAATGATTATCCTAGTATTTGATGAAGCCTTGCAAGTTTTTGCAAATACTGGTGGTACTTGGAGAGTTTTGTCTGGTGCTGGAAGTGGTACTACTTCTGTTGGTACTTATGTTTCTGCAAAAATGGATCAAGACCAAATTGCAAATCTAGCACTAAACAATCACATTCAATTCAATGATTTAGTAGAAGATGGTGGAATCGTACTTCAAGGGCAGACACCGACATTTGACCAAACCTCAGGTATCTTTGAGCTTAAAGCTGGTAAGACGTATTACTTGTATGGTGATGCTACTGCTGAATTTAATGGAATTAATGATACTGCAAAAATTGCCTGGTGGGATATTACTAATGGTGTTCAGCTAGGGCAAAAAGGATCATCATTTCCATTTTCTAATTCTACTCAAATATCAACTAAACACGCAGCACAAACAATCTTCACGCCAGTTACTGATGTAAATGTAGAACTTAGAATTGTTAATTTGACTGGTGCAATAACTACAATTTTTGCAGATGATACACAAGCTAACATCTATGAGTTCTCTGGCAAGAATGGAGCACAAGGACCAGCAGGAGCAGCAGGGGCTGGCATTAACTGGAAAGAACCAGCCAGGGCATTACAAGAAAATAATGTTTCAAATCTTGCTTCCTTTGACGTAATTGTAGATGGTATAACATTAGTTGAAGATGATCGTGTTTTACTAACTGGCCAAACTACACTATCAGAGAATGGACTTTGGGAAGTTGGAGTAGTAGCTGCTGGCTTTGCTCCACTAACAAGGCCTGATGATTTTGATACTGATGCAGAAGTAATATCAGAAACATTTGTGCCAATAGAGGAGGGCAGTGTTCACGAAACACAGCTCTGGCATTTAATTTCCATTAATCCAATAACTATTGATGTAACAAACCAAGTTTGGAAACAATTTTCAGGACCACAGTCAACAGGGCCAGACATGAATCAGGATAATGAGGGCTTGGATGCTACTGGAAATTTTGTATTTGATGGTAGAATATATCATTTCTTTGATTATATGAAAAGGGTTGAGCAATTATGGAATCTCAGAGTACCTTGTAAGGAAATCGGATCTATGATTTACATTGATGCAGAAAAATATGTTCATGGAGATTTAGGAGGAGGAGGCACACCTGAATCAAATCCAGCACCAGCCATAGTCTGTGTTGGTGATAGAAGTAACAATCTCATAACAAGCTCAGTATCTAGGGATTTGGGAAATTCATGGGCTTCATCTACTGATTTAAGCTCTGGTGGCACATGGCGATCTTTAGCTTATGATCCTGTTGGTCAAATTTTGATTTGTATTAGCAGAACTGGAAACAATCTGCATAACATTGGTGTATCAAAAGACAAAGGGCTTAACTGGGCTAATGCTACAAGTTTTCCATTAGTTAGTCCTCAGGATGCTATTTGGGTGGCTTCTTACGGATTATTTATCCTAGTATCTGATGATACTGGCGTTGATGTTATCTGGACTTCACCTGATGGAGATGCCTGGACACAAAGAACAACTCCTGCTGCAACACCTGATCCTCCTGCAGTTTTAGGAAGATATTCAGTATTAGCTTATGATGCAAATCTAGATAAAGTATTTTGTGTTGGTGCTGGAATCCTATCTGTTCTAACTTCTACTGATGGAATAAACTGGATAAATGAAACAATGCAGACACCACTAGCTTTTGGAGATACACCTGTTGAAATGATACACTCAGCAGGCCAGGAAAAGTTTATGATTATTCCTGGCAGATTTTCAAATGTTGCAGTTCAAGGATATCATACTTCTGATGATGGTTTTACATGGACCAAACATCTAACAATGCCATTTTACAGCAGAGTTTCAGATATAGCATATTCAAATGATTATTCTGCTTGGGTTGCTATTGGTACTCCAAACACAGATACTTCTGCAATATTTGCAATATCAAATGATGGAGTTAACTGGAAGCCAGCACCTGAACATGGCGTATTTAGAATCCAAGAATTTGATCAAGCTGAAATAAATTCATCAACTATAATGACTCCTAGAAATTTGTGCAGAGATATAGATCAGTTTGGCTATATCTTTGGAATTGGTAACAATGATAATAACATAGATTTATCGTTTGAACGTACTAGGTTCTGGCGTACTCAAGTCTACTTTAACCAAACAGTAGCAACTATGAAATTCAGAGATGACACCAACCCACATTAGATAAAAAAAATTTAAGAAGCCACAGCTTCTTTTTCTTCTTTTTCTATTTCTTCAAATTCTTTATCGAATAGATCTTCTGCACTTTTGTTTAGTAAGTTTTGAATTGGATCAGATAATGCCTTGTGTACCACTTCTTCAAAACAAACAGCCTGTGTTAATGGCTTGTATCTAGGATCTGGCATTTCTACCATTTTGCCTTTTTGCATTACATGGGTAGTTGGGATAGAACCATTGAATTTTGCCAGTCTTATACCGAATATTCTACAATAATTTACTAGGTGTTTGTGGGTTTTATCTCCTATTTTCATTTCAAAAGCTACTGTTTCTGTTGGCTCTAGGTCTTCTGGCCTCCAGTTAGGATCAGATACTAGCACATAAGATTCAAGAGCTAAATCCTTGTACTGAAATGTTTCTTGAGTTACTTGTTCTTCAACAATAACATTTGCAACAATTTTTCTTTGCTCATCTGCTACTTTGCTATCTCTGGCCAGGCTTCTAAGAGTTTCATAAAAGAATCTGTGAAGTGTCTTTTTGTGTTTGTCATCAACAAAGTGATCCTCTAATGTGGTTAGAGTTTCAGGGTTCATGAAAACTTTGATAACTTCTGCCATTCTTATTAACAAATTAAAAAATTATTAATAAAGATTATACATAGTATTTTTGATGATTGTCCTGATCACTTTGTTTGTCTTTGCGTATGATGGATCTTTGGATATTTCCTGTGGTTAAGGACAGTTATCTTTCTCTTGATTTATCATGTACTCTTCCAATATGTAATGCCAACATAACTACATCATTACCAAACCCTTTTCCACAAAATATACAACTGAAAGTATAACCAGCCAATTCTTATTAATTTTTTAACTAACGTTATAACCTTTTAATTATTATTTTCAATATTGAGCAAAGTAGAACCAAAGAGAAATAGATTCATTCCTAAAGGAGATACTGCTACTGTAGTTTCAGCCTTTGTCGTGGTTTCAGGTGTTATCTTATTAGCTTTAGATTATCCAACTTCTCAAATTATTTTAGGAGCTGGCTTAGGTTTCCTATTCAGAGGAGCTGTTACTAAAACATGACCGAGCTAGGACCAGCAGATAGCAAATATCAAACAAATTTCCAAAGGTATGATGAGGGAAATGGGATCCAACACAAAAAAGAATTAATCGTTAGAATCAAAGGTGCAGATTCTGTAACTGGCCAGATAAGATATCAAAATGGCCAGGTCTGCTTGATTGACCAATCTCATGCAGCAGACGAGGATCAAAATGCAGAAACTGTAAATTTCAACATGAAAGTAAAAGGTGCAGGGCCAGGCGATTTTCTACCACCAGGCGAATATACGCTAATTTGCTGGTATTGGGATAATGAAACTAGTAGAGGTGGCTCTTATACTGATAAATTTCTCATAGTTGGAGAATAATCTTAAATAAGCAATTAATTTTGATTAATCATGTCAGAAGCCCCTGATGTTAAAGTAACTAAAAGTGAAAATTATCAAGTTATACGAGTAACAGGCCAAATATCCCACATTAGTTATGATGGTATTAAATTAACAGTGATTAATGATTTATTGGATCTAACGCCAGCAGTACAAAGCGATAATATCAAAATGTCAAAAGCTACTATTACCAGAGAAATCCAATGCACTCTTGACTTGACACCATTTAATCTTAAATCATGGGCTTTGCTGCTTAATCAAGAACTAAAAAAATATGAAAATTTGTTTGGCAATATAATGTCGCCAGAAGAGATACAAGAAAAATTCAAAAATGCAGGAAAGAAAGAATGATTCAATGCCCTAATTGTGGCGAGCCAAGAATACCAGAAGATCTTAGCAAAGAGCACACATCTTTTAAAAAACCAAAACAAGGAAAAAATTGTAGCAACTGTGGTTTTAAATTTGAAGGAGGTTTATTTTATAATGTATAAAATACAGTTTGATCACCATGTTAGATGTAAGATGTGGTATGATGGAGCAGTAGAAGCTGGACTAATTCAGCCTAGAAAATAATAATTTTTTCAATAGGCTTATGAGTATAAAATTTTAATATTATTCGGAAGCACATGGGGTTAGACATGATACTAGATGATTTTTTTATCCAGATACTTTCTGGCCTTATAGTTGCTGCCATCATAGGGGCAGGAACTTCTTTCTTTGTTTTAATTCGCTTGGTACTAAAACTTAGAACCGACAACGCCCTTATGAAAAAAGCCATGATTTACACTTTAAGAATTATAGCTAAAGATACTCAAATGCTGCATGGCGATAAGCACAATCTAGGCGATTTGGACCAAATATTCAAGGACCTAATGAAAAAAGACTAAGTTTCTACTCCCAAGGCCCAACTACTACACGTTAATTCTGATCTGCTAGGTCCTGAATTGCATAGCCAGTCAAAATTCTTTTTTAGAAATCTAAGATATAGCACAATTACTATTGATTCACTTTTGAGGCATTGATCAAGGTTTGGTGGTATGCTTTGAAATGCCTGGTCTACCTCATTTCTTATAGCATTAAGCTCATCTTGTGCAAAAGTTGCTGGTTCGACTGCCACAGGGTATCAATATTACTTATGCTAGAATCGTAATTAAATGTAATTTGAAATTTATATAGAACTATGATTAATTATAATTAATGCAAGTACAACAGCGATTAATACTTAGTGATATCTTTTCAGTCCTTACTAAAGATATAGTGAGGCACGAAAAAGTATCTTTTAATGGAATTAGGGGGATCTGCTAATATGCAAGAACTGAGCCTGCAAAAGGCAAAAACCTTTGAGAATTTCATTACAGACAAGCTATCAAAGAAAAGCAAGAGCTATCATGATAAGATGATTGCTCTTTTAGGAAGATTAGACGATTATTCAGTAGTTTCTCATAATAGATCAAGAGATGATATTGTTGCTTATCTAAGATCCATAAATGATATTGAAAAAAGAGAAGATGAGACTATTGGCTGGATTCAAGGATTTGTGGATAATCTTCATGATAATGGCAAAATCTCATTCAGAGTCCTGCAGGTCTATATATCATACGTTAAGAAATATCTAAAATATTACAAGATTAGAGCAGATTTTGGAGAAGAAATAGAAATGCCAGCTAGTCTTATGGAAGAAAGATATGCTATACCAATTGAGGATATCCAGGCAATTATAGAAAATTCACCATGGAAATACAAAGGCTATTTCTTAAGCTTGGTTTCCAGTGGTGCCAGGCCAATAGAAATTATGGCATTACGCAAAAAAGACTTTGTTTGGACTGGCAAATTTTGGAGAGCAATAATTCCAGCAAAATATACCAAAAAGAAAACGTCTAGGACCGTCTTTTTCTCATTAGAAGTAACGCCATATTTGAACAAGTTGCTTAGAGATAGAGAAGATGATGATAGAGTATGGTGCAAAAATCCAAATACAACTGATGAGAATATTGTTAATTCTCGTCTAAATGCTGGCGTAATGTATAGAAAAATTTGCGACAAGATAGGATTTACTGAAAGATATGAATCAACTAATTATCGAAAACACAATATGTACTGCTTTAGAGCTTACTTTTTCACCAAAGCATTAAGAGCTTTAACTGATGATAAAGATACAGCCCATGCTATGATCGGACATGGTGCATATTTGGAGAATTACCAAAGAAGAAATGATGAAGAAAAGCAAGACCTATTTGAAGAAGTGCAGCCAGCCATACTAATTTATGATCAAGCTGCAAATAAGGAAAAAATAAGACAGCTAAAAGTAGCCAATGAAAAATTAACTATAAAAGATGACCAAATCAATACTATGCAAGAGCAACTTGAAAAACTCTCAAAGCAAATTAGGGACAAATCAGACAATTTAGAAGATACTGAGAGCCTGGCAAAGATAAAGAAAATTCTGAAAGATAAGAAAAAAATTTAAGAATAACAATGCCTGGCGTGCGATCTAAAGTATTAATGACTCAAAGTTATACTCTTGTGTGATGTCAAAATAACACGATCACATTTAATAGATCAAAAAACGTAGTTTCTGTTACTTTAAAATTTGGACAGACACACATTATTCCCTAAAAATTTCCGTTCAAAGATGTTTCCAAGGCCGTGTGTCTGCCCAATGGCATTAAACGTTAAAGCCTATTTTAATATTATTTATTATTAACACCAATTAATGTAAAATAACAACCAATTGCCTAAAAATTATTAACAAAAATAGTTATTACCACTTTTGGAAATAGTATAGTGTTCAAAGATGTTTAGAGGCGAGGCAAAACGAAGACTATAGGACTGAGAATTTCAGAAGATACTTTATCACTTGTGCATAAGGTATCAACTAAAAAACTCTCAACCTTTGAGTCGACGTATGGATTAGATCTAACCGAGGGCAGCACCCTGATGAGATTAGCGATATCCCATTTACTAGCAAATCCTCCAACGAAAGAAAATATGGAAAGTTTGATCATCGCTTGTAACGATGATGACACATTTTCACGTTTTCTAAAAAACATCGTTGGGGAGTTAGCTGCTAAATGAGCCTAGATACAGCAGTTAAACAATGTTGTACATCGGATCCAATCTGGATATTCATTTATTCAGATGGATCCATTTTTGCTATTTGCAATAAAGATTTTTCAAATCCTGTTTTTCGAGTTGGTGTTAAAGAAGTTATCAATATGTTAACACAGGAATCATTCTCACCTGAAAAAATTTTTGGAGAATAATATAATGCTGATCAGTTACTTAGCTTTTCTTCTGGTCAGCCTAGATAAGGGGAGTATCTAGGTTATGGTTTGTATCTGTGGCCATGATGATCATGCTTGGTCAGAGCCTACTGTATGCAGCGACATTTACTGCAAGTGTGAAAAATATGTTGAAGCTACGCCAGAGAATCCAGTTGATCCTGCCTGGCAAGATTATGTAAATGAAATGAATACAGTTAAAGGAAAAATTGTTTGGCTGCTGCAAAATGTAAAATTTCTTAGAAACTATCCAAACAAATTATTTGTTGACTGGTTCCGAACAAAAGTCTATGATGCAGATCCTGAAACTGTAAGAAGAACAAAGCAAAAACTTGTTGAAGAACTGCCAGGCCTTTATGGACCATTTGAAGCACCAGAGCTGGAAATGCAAAAGCAGCTTAAACAAGTTGGCATTGAGGAGTGGATAATCAATGGTTAAGCGTTCTGTTTTGGTTGGCACAAGATGGGACCTTGCATTAATTGATGATGTGGATAAGTTAGTAAAAACACATGATAACCAAACAGGCGTATTCAAGAATGTTTCAGAGGCTATCAGAGAATGTACCAAGGTAGGAATCAAGGTCCATAACTATCAGAAAATGATGAAAGATCCAGAAAAGGCAGAAGAATTTAGGAAAAAAATGCAAGATTATATCCAAAATGAAGAAGTCATTGAATGGGTCCATACGCTGGATAATAGCCAGATTGATGGATTTATCCTAACTATGCAAATGGAGAAAGACAAACGCTGGGAGATGAAATCTCTTGTCTAAAAAAATTTTAGAATCTACTGTTAGCTGTATGTATGGCTGTATGTATGTATGTACAACACATTATTTAATTAATAATAATAATAATAATTTTTTTTTATTTTTTTTATTAGTGGAGTGGAAATAGAGGGGTTAAATTTTGAGTATTGTTAAGCTAAAAAGAGTTAGGCCTGATCACAAAATATCTTATCTTTGCAGGAGAGGTTCACATGAAGGATCACAAGGTAAGGTATGCTGCAAAGGAAGAAGTTGTAGCTGCCCTTGTCATCCAATTAATCTAAAGATACCATTTTGTATTGTTTGCGACAATAGAAGAACCGACAAGCCCGACCAAGTTTGTAGAATTTGCAGTGGTGAAAAGTTTGAGTTTCCCTAACAAAAAATATCAAATTATACTGGCTGATCCACCATGGTCCTATGATTCAGGGGTATCTCCAAGACGAGGTATTTGGGGATTAGCACAATATCATTATGATACCATGTCAAATGAAGATATTCAAAAATTACCTGTTGCAGAAATTGCAGATGACAATTGCATTTTATTTCTATGGGCTACATTTCCAAATATTCAAGTAGCACTGGACACCGTCAAAGCCTGGGGATTTGAATACAAGACAGTAGCTTTTGTTTGGGAGAAGCTATCTCAAACAAACAACACGCCAAAAAAATATGGCCTGGGATGGTACACAAGATCAAACTGTGAAATTGTAATGCTAGCAAGAAAAGGAAAATTTGATAGAAAAAGTGCAGCAGTTCAACAGATAATAAAATCTACCATAACGAAACATTCAGCCAAGCCTAACGAAGTACGCAACAGAATCTTAAAGCTATGTGGAGATTTACCAAGAATCGAACTATTTGCCAGGACCAAAATACACGGATGGGATACATGGGGAAATGATCCAAAATTGAATATAGATCCATTGGAGGCATATTCTTGAGTGATTTTATAGGCAGAGGGGAAATTGAAACTCAAAAAATTCTGCAAGCCTTATTTCCAAAAGCGACAATAGCAGCTCAAGTATCTATTGAAAAACTGATTAATTCAATAGATTTTGAGCAGCTAGATGAAGAATTTCAAAAGCACAAATGTGATTTGGTGCTGTATGATGGGCCATTTATCCTAGTAATAGAAGTAAATTACAAGCATAAAGAAAAGGCTGCAAAAAAGTGGACCATATTTGAAAAATTATTAACAAAAGCAGAAAGAATACCAATAACCATTAACGATTACAATTGTGAATATTTGTTTTCAGATTCTGCCAGGCTTAAGAAAAAAAACCCCTGGGGATCGTATTATGATATTATCAGAGAGTTGGATCGTCAAGGGATAACTCCAAATGGTACGATGCGTAAGATGTAAGAAATCGTTTCCAAGAGGCAGAGGAGAATCATGGGAAGATGATATGTGCAACAAGTGCTGGTTATTTGGTGATCCAAACATAAAATATTTTCCACCTCCTGTATGTATTAGATTAGTCAATACAGATTTTGATCATTATTTGGATCTGTACACCTGGCAAGAGATAGCTCAACTGCCAGGCTCTGGACATGGCAGCACTTCAAACTCTAAACAAAACTGAATCCTTTCTAAATTAGAATTAATATCATCTACTCTTACGCCAAGATTAAACAAGCCTTGAATAATTACACTAAAAATTAAGCCCATAAACAACATTACTATCATTACCCAAATTTGCTCTTTATCCATAACTAGAATTAATTTCAATTGGTAAAAGGAACATTAGTAAATTAATAAGAAAATGGCTAAAGTAAAAAACCAAGAACAGAACTAAATTATTATGGTTTTACCTTTAGATGCAGATGATGATTTAATTAAAGAAGATATTGCAGAAGTAGGAACTACAAACACAGTAATTTTAGAGAAAATCAAAAGAGCAAACGAAGATGCAACTCAGGAAATGAGAGCTTTATTTTTGAATAACGTAGATTTTGCTGCAACTCTGCCAGACTTTTATGTTCAAATTACAACAAAATATGCTACTGCATTATTTTGGCTAAAATCAACTGGAACTGATCAAGCTAACGTGCAAGTAAAAGAAGTCTATGATCTTGCTAATGCAATTCTAATTCAAAGGTTCCAACCAGTAGGGAGTAGAGTAACATGAGTCAAGTAGATATTCCAGGCCTGCCATTAAACACTACACCACCACAAGATTCGTTATTTGAAATTTCAAACAGTGGTGTATCTGAAAGTACAAGGTTACAAGATATCGTTTTTGGATTACAAGAAACATCAGAAAAGGATCAAGTTAATGGTTATGCTGGTTTAGATGGTGCTGGTCAAATTAGCTTATCAGCAGTTCCAGATTTATCAGCAACTTATCAAGTAATTACAGAAAAGGATGCTGCAAATGGCTATGCTGGTTTAGATGGTACTGGTTTGTTAAAACTATCAGCTTATCCAGCAGGAAATGCTTTAGAATTTTTAAGAAGAAATGCTGGAAACACAGGTTTAGAATTTGCTGCAACTGGAACAGTTAGCCCACTAACTACTAAAGGAGATCTTTTAGGTTTTGATACAGCTCAAAATAGAATCCCTGTTGGTACAGATGGGCAGTTACTAACAGCAAACTCAGCTCAAGCTTTAGGGGTTGAATGGGCTACTCTTGTATTCCCTGCTGATACACCTTGGACAGTTGATCACGATGCTGCTGGTTTTAGATTAGTTAATGTTAGCCAGTATGAAACAAATGCAACAAATCCAGCAGCTAGTGGAGCTATTAGACTAGGCGACTTGGAAGCTATTGCATGGAGAAATGATGCTAACGATATCGATTATAGTATTGTATCTAATGATGGTGAATTACAATTTAACAACTGGTTCGACATTTCATTTCTTGAAGCAGAAGATGTTAGTTTTCCAATTGCACAAGTTGTAGTATCTACATTACAGCTAAACGGAACAGGACAGCTTGATGCAGGAGGTTCACAATTCTTTGATTTATCTGAATTAAAGTTTGAAAATTCAGGCAGAAACGATCCGATATCATTAGGAAATGCTGAAATTATTTCATGGCCAAAAACAGTTGCAGTTAACGGAGCAATATCAATTACAACAAATGCAAGTGATAACTTTGTAATTCAAAGATCAGCAAGTGAAGCTGGAGC
>JAOBYG010122987.1:0-10943 GCA_025403545.1 Epizoanthus stellaris
ATTGTAGTTATTCAGATCAATATCATTTGAATTTCAAATTACTATCCATTAAAGTCATGTACACATCTCAAACAATAAATCTTGCATGCGCAATCTATGCGAAGATCGCTCGTATGCATAATTGATAACTCGAAGAATATGCGCACATAATTCTATCGCGTAAATCGAGCGTCGTGTCGTGCAACTCGCGCGTGACGTAAAGTTACTCGACGACGGTACTGTAGCAGAGTAGATTATGGTGCGTATTCTTTACCTGTACTGCCTACGGCTAACTCATGGATTATTAAAGAACAGGGAAAACTAGTACAGACTTTTAAAGTAAGTTGTATTTATTTTTACTAGGTGTACTAACTGCCTGTACAGATGTCACATAAAATGATTGTAGTTTGCATTAATGAGTTTATAATTTAGCATGTGCACAAAGAAAAATCTGAATCTGATCTGTGTGAGTTACTGTGCAAACTGTATGTGTTCCCAACAGTGCTACATCATGTACATGTACATAAATACCATATATTAGCTGGTACAACTTTTTTATTTAACTTTCAGCAGTTCAGTATGTTTTTCACAGCTCTAAGTCTTGCATTGTATTTTGATGAGTTCAGTAGACTGGAAGGGGGTCCAAATCTGTGAACTGGGTCCAAATCTGCTGTTGACTATTATTTTACATTTTATTTATAAGGGAAGAGAGCCCCACTACACCTTCACCTTGCCTGCCGTGATATTTGTATCATTCACTTATGAGCTATAAATTACTAACTCATGAAGGTAGTACATGCACAGGCTCCTGAGTTTTTACAAAGCAAATTAATTATTTCGATAAATTATGAAATTAAACTTAATTATGGGTAAATATACTATTAATATATAAAATTAAAATGGTCTAGAATGCTCATAAAGTCAAAGACACCCAAGAAAAAAATGCGGTTGCACATAATTTATGTGACTGTCCACGTGAAAACCTACAATATAAATGCAATATTAATGTGAACGTGTTTGAACGCGGACATACTGTATGTTATATTTGCAAACGTGTATTAAACCTACTGCAAGATATGCGATTGTTTTCGATCGTCAAAAGCACTTGTTTACATATCACAAAAAGGTCAATCAGCAGGACCTTGTAAATGAGACATGTCGCGTCACCACAATGTCTGGCAATTAACACTGAACGTGTGATCGTGTGAGACTGTTGCTTTCACTGGACAAGCTGAAAGAAGTGTATTCTTTTGTGCTTTGTGGTTTTTACAGGGTATCAAAGTTTTAAAGTGCAAGTATCATGAAAAATCAACTTTGTCCTATCAAGTAGCCCTAGGTGTCTAGTGTTTGAAAAAGTATACTTTTATTGCAAGTGCTAGTCGATAAGTTTTTGTAGTGAATTTTACCACATCTGGCAAAAATGATGCCACTGCTGATATTGTACTCATGGCGTCATAAGATGAACCCACCAGCTCTTGACTCTCTTCTGTCCTCTTGTGTAACGCGCTATTTCTCACTGTCTTGGGGAAGGAAAATACACTAAATTCTTATTTAAACTGGTTAAGCATTTGGTCGTGTACACTTGTGGAGCAGTTGAGGGTGATGGGATTTCACTGCACTGTTGTTCAAGGATCCCAGTGTAAGAAACTTGTGTAAACCACATACATGTACAAGGATTGGGAAAACCTTCGGACTTCAGCGTTCAGTCTGTAGTTGTCATTTCACGGCTAATGACTTTAGCGAAAGTTTCACTCAGATTTTCATTGGTGCTGGATAACAAAATTAAATAATTTTGATAACTTTTCTTTCCCCAGCTTTTAATTTAGATGTTGGATTTGTTAGAGAACGGAAACCAAGACCAAGTGCAGTCGCAAGATGATCACATTTATAAATATTTGATTGCCTCAATGCTTCAGCCTTCTAACAACTCGTGCAGTGATGGGTAATCATTGTATTCTTTCCCCCGGGATTCTTCCACGGATGCCACAGACTTTAATATAATTCGACATCCAACTATGTGAAAATTTATGACTTCAGCGTCACAATTTCATGAGAAGTAAAGTTTTGATTTGATTTTAGCTTTTCCAAATTCAATTATTTGGGAATTATTGAATTATTAAATCACGGCTCTGCTCGTATGCGTAAATATGTAAACATTTATACCCCTGACCTGGAGTCAGTTTGTTAAGAATTAACACGCGGAGTTTCAGTGAAATATTAAGTTTGTAAGCTAAAACACAACAGTTTCTAAGCTGATCAATACTTTGTATATATTTTCATGAAAATATTGTTTTATGTTCGTGAGTTCATCAGTTGTCGCCAGCCGTATATAAGAATCATGCAATGCGGATAATAATCTATGTTGCATGAGAGTGATTTGGCATAATATGAAATTATACCGACACACAATTGATAGTTTTTCGGTAGGACTCGTGTAGTATCTACCTATAATAAAACTGAAACAATCTGACAGCGTCCAGATTATGAATTCTTAACTCTTTGTCCAGTCTGAATTCCCCAAACAACTCCTTGATGACTGTTTTCCTCAGGATTCCTGTTCACGGTTGTCTTCATCTTGTTGATCTTCCTCCGAACTTGAGACGTCTCAGTACGGCAAGCTGCACGACACTCGGAGTAGCGGTGATCAACTCGTCCAGATTATTGCCATCTAGACCTCCCTCACAATTTGAGCTCATTTCTGATGAGGACGTTGTCGGTCTTCATTTAAGAACGCAGAAAGTAAAATCTAAATGTCTTTTAAAATACACGACCATTTTTAAAACTCTCTCTTTCACAAAGAAAACTAATATTCCGGGTGACTGGGTTCATCTTATTACGTCACAACCGAGCAAGGGCATGGTGACCAGTTTTGAAGGGGTAGCGCGAAAATGGACTTTCAAATCCCGATTTAAAATCGAAAATGCTCAAATAAAACATTTCTGTTCATGGAAACGAAAACGAACAACCTTTCTGAACCTAAATATGTTAAAATCCCAAAATGGATAATTTGATGCTACTTGCACTTTAATGTTTGTTTAATAGGAGTTCTTGCTTTTGTGTTTTTAAAATATGTTTGATTTATATCACGAAAGCAAGTCAAGCACTCTCGCGGTTCATTAAACACAAATAAAACAGGCAACAGTACGGCGATATGTTTTCACCGTGAGTGTAGAAGGTTCAAACTCACCTTCGAGCGCAAGTCCTTCATCGGAACAATTCAATCTCGGTATTTGGCCTACTCGCCGAGGTAGAAAATTATAGATTTTTTTTGTAGGAACTGATCTCTCATAGCATAACCAGCAGTTCCGTTATGTTACCTGCTGTGGTACGTTCGGCCACCAGTTATGTAAACACTAAAGCGGGGTCATTACAAAGTGGCACTCTAGCACCTGTATCAAACCTTTGTCTTCAGGTTACTCGCCCGTTGAGTTCGTGAGCGTCCTGTCAAGTTTGTGATTTCTATTAAAAGCAATTTTTGCGTCTGATTTGAGACGTATCCTTATAGTAGAAGTTTAGCTACGGGTTCATCTGGCGTAATCGTTGGTGGATAACTTCGTTCCCACGTGGAAGAAAAGCCCATTTTTTTTTTTAGTAATCCAGTTAGTGGTCATCTTTTGAACCTGCGTCGCCTGTCAACCGTTGCCAACCCTATTTCCTTGTATGGCTGGTGTGGAAAGGGAAATGAATGGAACAATAGGTGCCGCATAGCATTAAAGCTATTTCTATTTGTACTATTTAGTTAGTTGCCATTTTTAATACTTGCAGATGAAAACTTTCTAAAACAATCACTTCACATGCGACTTTTCCAGAGTCAGGTTGATCTTCAAATTTTATTGTATTGTCAATCATATTTTCAGGCGAAAACTTAGACTTCAGATCTGACTATAATGAGTCAGCCATGATAATTAATCGCATATTAATATTAGTAATAATATATTAAATACTGATATACATTTGCAGTTCCAAAATGACACCCGTTTTTCTACAGTAAAACACCACGTGGCTGTTTGCTAGTTACAAGTAGGACGACTGGGATTGCCATTAACTTAACAATTAGTTTACCGACACTTTGTGTGTTTTAGGCACCAGAAAACCTGTATACACGTCTAAGTCAAACTATGAATAATTTATTCAGCCAGAAATAGCCGAATTTCGTTTTACTGTAAACATGAAGCGATAGAACCAATACAACCTGAAAATGTTTTTGTTATCGTCGACACGATATTTGATTGTTTTGGCTATAGTTAATACGAATTTGTATCATCTTGTGTCTGCTAAATCGGGGATAGTTAAGTTGGAGGACTCTTCGGGTAATAAGAACACTGACAACAAAGAAACTGGGAATCGAAGAGCGACAAGAAACGTGCATCTAAATAAGAGAATACACGCTAAAACTGTCCGTAAAGCTCATGGACTCTTATCAGAAGACATTCACTACAAGCCTGTCGGAGAGGAAGGTATCAAAGGTCAAAAGCGACAGTTTCTTGAACATGGCGGCACATTTCATGTGCCTCAACCGTTTCCAGTTCATCACCTTGTCAGCCACCCTTTTATCAACCATGAACGGATACACTTTGTTCCCAAGCCGTTTCCAGTAGTATCAGTCCAATATGTGCCCAAGCCTGTTCCTGTCCCGATCCCAGTGCAGCCGCATGTCCATGTTTCTCACGTCCATCTACGACCTCACTGTAAGTTTATCAACGCGATGCGGTGTTTAATGGAGTGTAGATGAAATTAGAGATTCACTGTCAATTCACTAGTCCTGCTTATACATTGATGCCGTTAAGTTTTTCTTACTGGATATAACTTTCAAACCAAAATATGAACCTGATTTAACTTGACCTTACTTCATCCAAGAAATAATGGACCGATTACTGGAATTATTTTAGTTTGTTTTAAACTATAACACTGGCAACTAGTTCCCGTTTCATTGACCTCAGTTTTTTCATCCGATGACCCGTTTCAAGTACATGTAAAGGACAAAAGCATGAACTGCTAACTGAAGTTATGTGGGCCGGAAAGAGAAATCCAAAACTGAAACTGCATGTCGTAATGGACTTGTGATTTGATAAAGAAATGCAGTTATCACATCGGATTAAGTTGTGAAAACACCCACTATTTAAAGTATTTTTAGGGGTAATAATCTCGCTAAATATTCGCCCAAACAAACATTTTTGCTCACGTTATCGCCTTTTCAACAATGTCAAATAGCAGAGAATATAAAATAACTTTGGTATTATATTCAGTGAAGTCCAGTGGTAAACATTCTATAGTTCTTGTCCATAGTTACGTTTATTCATAGATAGTTTTCTGGAATAACTAGTCCGATCCGACGATCGATCTGGAGATCTGTTGACTTATTCATGATGGAAAGTTTTGTTGTTCCTTACATGTAATTATATCGTGGTAATCTTAGAGCGCTTTCCATGTGTCGGGTCTGGCCGGCCCCGAGAGAACTCGTTCTGGCCAATGTAAATAGGAAAGTCAATGCGCGCGCGAGCATTTTCCCCCGCCAAACGTCACAAATTCCCGCGCCCTGGCCGTCCGGAACGGGAGAACTGCACGGCTATAAGCCATGAGCAGGGTCAGTCTGGCCAGAACCAGTTCCGATAGTTGTCGCGTTCCATTTGAGAACTGACCGGTCGGGCCGGCCAGACCCGACAAATGGAAAGCGTCCTTAGAATCTACCGGAGCTGAAAAATATTATGCCCATTGATTCCCGAAATTAAAGTATCTAACAAAGTAATTTTTGATATCGGTTTCCTAGATCACATAAATCCATGTCAGAACGGAGGAATATTCGTGAAGTTAGTCAACGGCTACTTCTGCATTTGTCCAAAGGACCTCAGAGGGAAGAACTGTGAAGGTATGAATGTTAGTTTTGTATTTAGGTCTTGTGCTTGTTCTTGTGCTTGTTTGTTTATTTGTTTGTTCATTCGTTTGTGTCAGTCAGTCAGGTTGGCAGTCAGTAAGTCAGCGAGTCAGTCAGTGACTCGGTCGGTCGGTCGGTCAGTGAGTCAGTTGGTCAGTCAGTCAGTGAGTCGGTTGGTCAGTGAGTCAGTCGGGCAGTGAGTCAGTCAGTCGGTCGGTCAGTGAGTCAGTCAATCACTCTGTCAGTCGGTCAGTGAGTCAGTCAGTCGGTCAGAGAGTCAGTCAGTCAGTCGGTCGGTCGGTCGGTCGGTCGGTCGGTCGGTCGGTCGGTCGGTCGGTCGGTCGGGCGGTCAGTCAGTCAGTAGATTAGAAATTTCATTCTTGTTTTTACTTTTAAATTAAAAGAACGTATGATATGCGTCACGCATCGAAGTAAAAGCGAGGTTGCTAAGGAAAATCAGATCCCTGTTTTATTAATTATTACTTATGTCAAAGGGTTATATAATTTCATGGAGATGTTTTTCGCTTGATAGGGAAAAGATTGGTCAGATTGATGACGCCATCATTGTCCATATCACTATGACGTCACAAAAAGATACAACTAAAAATAACTTGCGCACGTTGGCGTGCGCGCGCCTGTGAGTGTCGGCATGTGTGTGCCTGTGTGCGCGCCTGCGTCCGTGAGTGTAGGCGTGCCTGCGCCTGTGCTGCACCTGCGCCTATGAGTGTCTGCGTGCCTGCGCCTGTGCTTCACCTGCACCTGTGAGTGTCGGCATGCGTGTGCCTGTGTGCGTGCCTGCGTCCGTGAGTGTAGGCGCGCCTGTACTGCACCTGCGCCTGTGAGTGTCGGCCTACCTGCGCCTGTGCTTCACCTGCACCTGTGAATGTCGGCGTACCTGCGCCTGTGCTGCACCTGCGCCTATGAGTGTAGGCGTACCTGCGCCTGTGCTGCACCTGCGCCTATGAGTGTCGGCGTGCCTGCGCCTGTGCTTCACTTGCGCCTGTGAGTGTTGGCATGCGTGTGCCTGTGCTTCACCTGCACCTGTGAGTGTCGGCCTGCCTGCGCCTGTGCTTCACCTGTGCCTGTGAGTGTCGGTATGCTTGTGCCTATGTGCGCGCATGCATCTGTGAGTGTCGGCGTGCCTGCGCCTGTGTATGTGCGCTTGCGCCTGTGCGCTGCACCTGTGCTTGTGAGTGTCAGCGTGCATGTGCCTGTGTGAGCGCGCCTGTGCCTGTGAGTGTCGGCGTGCGTGCGTCTGTGTGCACGCGCCTGTGCCTGTGAGTGTCGGCATGCGTGTGCCTGTGTGCGTGCGCCTGTGCCTGTGTGTGTCGGCGTGCGTGCGCGCCCGCGCCTGTGAGTGTCGGCGTGCGTGCGCCTGCGTGTACGTGTGTGTGCAGACGAGTTTTGGCGTATTTGATGTGTGTGCTGGTGTGTGTCAAGAGCAGATAAGTGATCCCTTATTTTATGGTCGAAAGTATTTACTAAATGCTTAGCGTTTAAACGAAAACTTTGAAGTTACTAATGGGACAACACACTGATTCAAAGTATCAGTTAAACGCTTTCCTGACCATGTATGTCCAATAGAAGTTGGCTTTTTTAACAGTCACATTTTGTCCTTAGTCAAAGTTGTTGGCTTTCTTGATCACAATTAAAGGAAATCCCTGGAATAAAAACTGTTTGTACTTATCGGCTCTTGGCGTGTGCGTGTGATTGTACTTTATAACCCAGGTCACATGATACTTCATATTAGCTAAGTACAATATTCTAAGGTTATGTAAATCTGTCGGAATTTTGAAACTAGTGTCGCGAAAACGAACTTGCGCACTGACGCATCGAGGTTCTGTATATAGCTGTGTGTAATGATAGTTTCCACTGATAGAAAGAGAAAATTAACCAATTATTCGTAAATATCTCTTATCTTTTTCACAGATCGGAACTACTGTTACTCCAACCCGTGTAAGAATGGCGCCACCTGTGTAGAGATTAACGGATCATACAAGTGTGTGTGCCCCAAAGGCTTTCTAGGAGTTGTCTGCGAAGGTATCACAACTTTATATTATTATTAATAATAATAACATTAATAATGATAATGATAATGATAGTAATAGTAAGAAGAAGAAGAAGAATAGGAGGAAGAAGAATGACATATTATATATTGCTAGAGACTAAGAGAGTAAATTGCTTTTATCTAATTTACAGCACGCGATCCTTATAACAGAAATATTCAAATCACTTATTGTTAGCATTGAAAGCTAACAAAGTATAAAACTATTATAAAATCTTTACGATGAATTGTGGCACCCATGATCGCATTTAATTAATGCCCTTCCTTTTCAAGGATATTTCCACCATGCCAATTAAAACACTATACTTAACCATACTGAACATCTCTACCATCTACATTCTACCATACTGACCGCCACCATCTACCGTACATCACCACTATCTATCGACACCATCTACCATATACCACTACCATCTACTGTACATTCTCACCATCTTCCATATACAGCTATTTCAAAAAGGTTGACATCTGCAAAGCGCAATACCAAGCTCTCAAAGCATGATGGGAGCTCATAGATTTCGCTAATTACTGCAAGATATTTGATCAAATCATCGGAAATGCTTATAACCATACTTTACTAACTTTTTTCTGTCTGTATGGAAGTCAAAGGAGGCTGCACAGTTCAAAATAGAGAACCCCACAATTCATTTGGCGTTTGGTATTACGCTTTGCAGATAGCTGTTATTCCGTTATTTTCTCTCTGTAATGACTGAAGGTGTAGCTGCTATCATTGACTCAAATAAGTTGTCATATCTGTTGCATCTGTTGTATTGGTGCTAATAATATACATTTTCTTGGTGTTTCTAAATACCTCAGGTTCTGATTGGCGAGGTGCCCACAAACAGGACTCGTCCCAGGCCCATATCCTCCCTTCCTGTGGACTGGAGCTTCAGCTTTACAAGAGTATTTCTACGGATTACCCAGAAAAACCAGAGTATGTTGATCAATAAATCTCAATCAATAGTATTTTATTTATGGTGAAGTCCCGACAAAGAGTTTGTTGAAAAGTTTGTTTGCAGAAAGAAGAACATTCTAGAATTTGAATAAGATTGTTGTTGATTTAGAATTCCTGGGTTTACTTTAGGTTTAAAAACGTGAAATGTAGTCGTATATATAGGCACTTTTTCACGTTGAGGTGGTTATATATTAACTAACATACTGATCAGTGTTTTAGAAATTGGAAGCAGTTGTTATATTTAATAATACACAAGAAACTTTCAGTTTTTTTCACCACAACTTCGTGTGATATGGTATACGGTTTCTACGGGTTAGATGCAGCACTGGTCAGTATAGTCCAACAAATTAGAGTTTTAAATATTCAGTTAGTTCATAATGAAGCATAGCGAGTGAGACTATAACATTGTTATGTATTTCTGAGTTACAAAGCGTGCAAAATGCAGCGGCTATCACATTTAAGCAGAAATCCGATGGATAAGATCTTGCGATGACGATGGTGGTTTCTCCCAAGTATGAAATGCGCTGCCTTCCTAAATTTGAAATAGTCACTGCTCTATTTTAAACGTTGTATTAAATATTGTTGTTTTATATTAGCTCCGGCTTCACTTACTTGTAGGGAGTTTTGTTTGTACAATGTAGTAAATGATATACCTATAAAGAAATTGATTTCTTAGGCTATCAGGATTTTTGTTTGCTAAACGTCTCAGTTGGAGCCAGACGATCTACAGCTATATTGAGTAATTTTTGTATTGCATGTTTTAAAGTGTATTTCTGTTATTAGGTTCAAGGTGTCATCGGTTGTTCCATCACTTCATCTCAAATTGTCCGATGAGAAGTTCAAACAACTCATGAAGGTACGATAGATGAT
This sequence comes from Epizoanthus stellaris, assembly GCA_025403545.1. Taxonomy (NCBI): domain Eukaryota; kingdom Metazoa; phylum Cnidaria; class Anthozoa; order Zoantharia; family Epizoanthidae; genus Epizoanthus; species Epizoanthus stellaris. Next base: position 9,742 of record JAOBYG010122987.1, read on the forward strand.
TTGATTATTTAGCTGTGAATCACTTGCAGAATAAAGATGCAGATGAGTTGACATGCTGGAAGACAAATGTTGTTGCGAAGTCTAAGTGGAATATTACTCTAAAGTCCCGATCAAACAAGTATGAGAGTTTGATGAGAGTTCAAACTATTGTTCTCGCTTTAGCACCAACTCTCATGCGTTCTCATCAAATTTGTCCGGTGATTTGATGACAGTTTTTGCTTGTTTGACTGGCAAAATTTAATGAGAGCTGAATGAGAGTTTATCAAACAGTTTTGGTCGACTTTTTGATTTTTGCAACTGTCAAAGAAAGTCTCGTCCAACTCTCATTAACTCTGCAAGTTTGAACCGGCCTAAAAGAAACATGCGGCAGTGAAGTCTTGCCATATGACCAATTTGGTATTGCGCCAGATTTTGTTGTCTTAATGGTGGTGGTGTTACTGAGGTCAACTGTACATTTGGGAGGAATAAACAGAAGATATTACACGATGGCGAGGAGATGGATTTTATCTTCAAGTGGCAAGAACAATATCTCACAAGTGTGGCTTCAAAATGAGTGTAATGTTAGTCTTGCCACTAGAAGCCAATTTAATCGAAATATCTGAGCATACCGTGTAGTTTTCTTTTTATCATAAAGCCAACAGTGTTTGTTGGCAAATCATCATCAAGGACTCGAGTAACATATATTTCCAAATGTTTTTTTCCTGAGTAGATATCTGTTCTACAAGTTGTCTAGTTTCCGTTAAAATACTTCCGAGAAATTTAGAACAAATTGTAATTATTTTGACAGCTAGTTAATCATAGTAGTAAGTGTAGACGTATTTTTAGTATTATAGTATCTTGTTTCGACAGTTTTTAAAGAACCTGCCTTTGGGTCTCTCGAAAAGAGAAGAACAAGAACAGGAAGGGAATTTATTGCAAACAAAGGTAGGCGCTTAAATATTGACCCATCTATATATACAGTTCCAATGCTGTGGCAAGTTTAGTCATTTAGCGTAGGTGTTTACCAACAATAAAATGAGGAGCTTTTATCGTTATTTCATTACTAATACCACCATTAGAATGCACTCATCAAAAGCTTTCATTTGAATGGTCACACTTTGGGTTTTCGTCTACAGGTTCAGAATTACAAATTAAGACAACAATTAGAATGTATCCATCAAGAGCTTTCATTTGAGTGGTCACACTTTGGGTTTTCGTCGACT
>JAOBYG010123209.1:0-10941 GCA_025403545.1 Epizoanthus stellaris
AGGGAAAGGGAAAGGAAAGGGAAAGGGAAAGGGAAAGGGAAAGGGAAAGGGAAAGGGAAAGGGAAAGGGAAAGGGAGTGACAAAACTTCACACAGAACTCTCCCGAATATTTGTTCTTGATAAATAATTTCTGAGTACTAATTAGATAGACTCGCTGTCGATGGTTTTGTGATAATACTTGTCAGTTCTCGGTCTTTTTCGGTATCTTTATATAAACGAGGAGGTGTGTGTCGGCAAAGTGCTTTCTGCGGCTACGGATGGAAAACTGCGCACAGTGCCAAATAAACTTTCCATATTTTAAGTTTCAGAAGCAGGTGTTACTGGAACGATTAACATGGTAGAAACGATTCTGTCAAGTAGTTGCTAGTTAATTAAAAACATAAATGTTAACGCTACGATGTTTCGATATCTATTTTCATCATTCTCAAGATAAAAATGAATTGTGAAATGTTGGTTATATACAATAAGGACTCTGGGAGCAATGAATGTCTGTGTGAAGATAATGGCATAAGAATGATTACGATTAAAATAGCTTAGAGTGTAACGAATCCCTCTGGGTGTTCAGTAATGGCTTGTACTCTTTGATGTAGAGCTTTTCATAAAATAAAAAATCCCATTTGGTTTTGCTTTTCCTAAGGATCTTAAAATTGTTCTCTAACTTCTAAGTTATAATTCAGTTTTATTTTAAAAAAAGATAGTTAAAAATTACCGAGGTTTGGTCTTTTTCAAGGTTTTCCGTTTTCAACAGAAATAAAGGGGGAGGGGGGGGCATCTGCTGATATTTCAAATGTTGGAACATTTTAATATATTTGACTTTGATGTGTATAAATTTTCAAATGTTCCTCCAAAGTTATTGTTAGGTCAATTCAGTCCAATGTAATGTGGAAAAGTATAAAAATATTCTGGTTCCCATGACGCCTTTTTTACGAAGAAAATAGTTCACAGACCGTTAGTGATCGAACCCGAGTCCAAATTAAGTTATACATAACATGACTATAGATTACTGCAATACATAAATGTTAATTTTTTTTAAAAGGACGCCATTTTTTGGGTCTCATGCTAATTTGAATTTCGGCTATCTCGAACAATATTTTGCTTCTCTCGAGAGTGAAGATATCCGGAGGGACTACTGTATATCATTTGTGACAATTTCTGAGAAAATAGGGAGAAACCAGTGAAAAAACGTCACATATCTCTGTAGTCCCGACCATCTTTCGTCTGCTCTTATAAACACATTGAATGCAAAACGCACTTTAGGCAGTCTGGCAACAATTCAGAAATGCTGCTTTATTTTGGTCTTGCGCTATGGTTTTGGGAATGATGCGACGCTATATAAATGGGCAATTGAGTCGACGTACGTAGGCAATTGTAGTTCTACCACTCACGTCAACCTGTCACTAGATCCAACAACATGTCTATTTCACTGCTTTTATCTCATCCGAATTTTCAGCTGCACCAAAGCATTGATAGTGTTTCAATTTACTAAATTATGAATATTCAGATCATAAACCCAATAGTGAAGACCTTGATTATGTTGTGCACTATGCTGTAAAGTAATTGGCACAGAGTTTTGAAATAGTGAGGCGGTGTTACTAGATAAATTATATTAAAGTTCACTCTACTTCAGACGATGAAAATATACAAGTCAACACCATGCATTTCTGCACCTCATGTTGACACATCGGAAAAACCCCAAGGCTGCTTTTTTCATTACTGAGGTTTTTCATTAAACGGTAGTGGTACGTCAAAATTATTTTACTTCTTTTACCGTTGTACAAAAGAAGCGACAAAATATTACCGAATTATTATGAAGCCACTTGGCTATATTTAGGAAAATGTTAGTTTTTATGCTGATCAAAATACCACCTCTCCCAAAGTATAGGGCCTCCTATCTCTGAAACGTATTCACGATTATTTTTTCTGGTATCTGGTATTTTGTTCTTAGCTACCTGATGAGCTTTTATGCAAAATATTAACCCCTAGGTGTCCTCAATATCGAAAGCCAGCAAAAATGTTCCCGCCCTCTCGCACCTGTTTCTTTAGAACAGAACATCAGACGTTTTTAGTAACGGGAATTAATTTAAAGAGCCTAATAAGTAATTATATAATATGTCATTTAGATTCTAATGTTGGTTGTTCGCCGGGCATTTTACGATTCATTTCTTCACGTAACCCCATATACGGTTAGGGATAACGTCAACACTTTGGACCCCAACAAAGACCCGACATTTTACTGATTTTCGTGGTGGGTTGTGTGGAGTACTCTCTACCCACGTGTTGTGCCGTTTGTTTGTTGTCGTTTGTTTGGTAAATTATTAGAGTTTAGGTGTATGTATTACAGAAATGCGTTCTATAGAGGATATTGAAGCAGGTAATACCTTTTTTCGCTAGATTTTGCCTTTTACTTTTGGAGATATCGTAGGACAGAAAATGTGAGATTTGCTCCCGAGGTGGTGTGTTGCAAAGGAAGACAAGACAGGTTACGACAGAATCAATGTTGATATGTTACGGCAGAATCAATTTTCAAAGTATTATCATCATTCATGCTTCTTTTCATTTCGCGATATCATTTAGCTGAACAGCGCATAGCGTTTGTCGATATATGGCACCACGCGCTTTCAGCATTTTTATACCAGCAAAAGGGTAACCGCGGCAATAATATGTTTCTCTTTTCCTCTGAGTTGATATAATTCAGATCAGGTCAAAAGTGCTAACAAATCGAAAGTGTTCCTTTCCTGGAACGAACTAAAGCTTCGCCGTCTGCGCCCTACCCAAGGATTGTGATTACAATAGAGAGATTAAGCACCGCGTATACCGCGAACGGGAAACGTCAGGTAGCCGTCTTCCATTTTCCGTAGATGTTATTTTGTACTTTCCGTAATAATGTATGGAATATATTTCAAAGATGTCTTATTTTTTCCTCTTTGTACAAACAACAACTTTATAAGAACAATAAGGCTGAAATTGCCCAAAATTTAAGAACAATTTAAAACAAGCTCAGGCTCAGGTTTAAAAACATAAACTCGATCTGCATGTTTTCAAATGAAATACTGAAATTCACGAATAAATAAGAAATGAAACACAATCGTTGTCCCTCTAAACTAAACTATATCGAGTAAAATAAATGCGAATTACATATACGTGATATTTGACACGGCTCGAATTTCGGTTATGACTTATATGGTGGGTAGGTTTTGGATACTTTTGGGGGCTTATTTCGAAAAAATAAGAAAATCTTAAGAACAATTTAGGCTGAAGTTGCCTAGAACATTAAGAACAATGAGGCTCGGCCAAATTATCTGGTTCTTATAAAAACACATCGTCTAAAATATTTCATATGTCAGTAACACACACAGTAATTGTCTTTAAGATATTAGTGTCAAGTTTCTCAATCCCCTCGCTGTCATGGAAGCGTCAATACTATATATTTCTAATCACATTACTGTAGAATGAAAGTGCGGTTCAATCTATCTTGGAGCATTATCAGAATAGGAAAATGACATACGGTCAGTTTTTCTTGAATAGCGTGCCATAGTTTTATTTAACCCCAATAAAAGTATGTATTTTCTGAAAACTTAGTAAATTCTGATCCCAACAAACACCTAATCACGGTTTAAAAGAGCTCGCAGTTTCAGGAAGAAGATGTACAATTCTCGAAGACGGCGTTTAACCCTGCCCAGCCTGGGCTTTTTTTAGCTCTCTCAGCCTCTTACTGTAAACCGTTCAGAAGTTATGCTCATCAAACCACTTGGGGGAAGAATCTACCCCCCAGCCTGGATGAAAAAACTGCATGTTTGAAAAAGCACACAATGAACTTGAAACCCGTGCCAGGGTGCCTATTAAAAATTGGAATTTACTCCACTATCGTCAAGAAATAAGGTCAAATTAGCATTTAATTTAAAGTTGCGGGAACTTTCATTAACTAAGGTTGTTACCTTCAGGCTCAAGGATTGTTTATGTCCACGAAAACTGTTTCATGCATTTTGAAACAATGGTGATTTGGTTAGGTGGTCTAGCGAATTTGCAATGACAGAACGGATAAAAGCAGTAAAGTTTCCTCTTTTCCGTACATACTTTGGTCAGTTGTAATAATTATTTCAATAAATATGTTCTTTACTTACCTCTGTTGTGTCAAACATCTTTCCTTTGTTCTCAACTGTAGCGCACTCTTTAGGAGAATTAGTTCCTGTTGTTCGACTTACCCTATCTTTATGCGAATGATCGACACGCAATAATTTGACAGTTGATATGCCTTGGTGGTTTGAGTTTCTACCATTGACGTGCATTTGTGCGTTAATGTCAGAATGAGATATTAAAATGCAAAGAACGTCGCGTGTACTTGGATTTCAGTAAACGCGATGTTTCCAAGCACACTTACGATAATAACCAAGCGGTTCCTTGTGCAATGTGCTGTGAATTCGATGCAAACATTTTTAAATACATTAAAATTTAGTGCAGTTCGGGGTAACAAGATTTAATTATTTATATATTCCCGCCTCACACTAGTCGATTTTTTGTCGGGAGACTGCCGATTTTTATCGGAGTTAAATTTGTTAGGTTGCAGCTCATCTCACCCTATAGTGCTATCTCTTAGGAGTTTTGGTCATATGCGGTAAAATAATGTTTGAACAAGTTTGAACGCTGTTTGTCAACACTATTCAAAACAAATAAAGTTGTTGTACTGACTGTTTTGTACATCTAATATTTAAGTTATTCCGCAGAGAAAAATACACCTGAAATCCTTAGCCAGAATTTTTTTTATGAGAAATGCAATACAGCTCTGACTTTGAATAATACACGAGGCATAGAGGACTTCATGATAATCCACTGGGCAGCTAGTTTTCCTCATTCACATTTGACTGTTATCTAATTTCCTGTTCAGTTGCTCGTGTATTGTCCGTTATATGCAGCGGTTCTACAAAAGCCTTTGTTCAGATTCTGCTGTCAGCAGGTGCGTCATGTGGCAGGTTTTCGTATTGACTCAAAATGGAGCATTTGAGATGGAGATATTATCTTTTAAAGGAACCCGATATAAAAAATCGCAACTTTGAATATCCTCCAATCACAGCGCGCGCGTATCTTCGATTCCTGATTTGAAGCGCCATAGTCGTGATGGGTACCCATACATACAGCAACACGACCACATTAGAGTTATAAGCCAGATTTATTTCATCATTAATCTACAAACATACTTTGTGTGACTGTAAAGTGACTACTAAAGTAAGATTCTGTAGTGCAAATATAAGATCAGCGAACTCAACCCAGTGATTAAGGGGTAACTGTGTACTAATCCATCAGAATGTTTTTGGGCAACACGGTCAATCTATATTATATAATACATGCTTTAACGGACAAATAGCATCTTTGAGGTGATACAAATTATAAGGTCTTTCTACGTGACTGTAAAATTGATTATCACACTAAAATTTAAAACTTGAAATTTAAGATAAACATTATAATTATACTCTGTAACTAACAATTATTTCATAACGTTTGAGCAACAGATACAGCAGCTGCCCAGTAGCACAATAGATGAGCGACCCTCGCTTTCTGTATGTCAATCGTTTCTTCTGAACACGCGTTATACACATGTCGTGGTTCTTAATAGTTTACTGTACATCTTTATTTGTATATGATACTTTAATTATTGTTACCAGGTTCTTTGTCAAGGGATCGCATATTAAAAAAGACCGCCGTTCTTGACAATCCGGGTTCTACAGCATAGTTGATATTGCCTTCGATCGCGGCTGCTGGATTGTGATTCTTACAACGTGATCTGCATCGTCTAGAACAACACAACAGCTGCTGGAAGCCTTTCCTGTAGTCTTCGTTGAAGATGTAGTAAATAAACGGATTGATTGCTGGATAACTGAATGACAAGAAATGTGCGCTAAATATCAGGTGCCTTGATTCACATGGTCGATGAGAAGTCCACACAAACGCACTCAGAAATCCATAAATGTTGAGTGGTGTCCATGTAACAAGAGATACACCAACCACTGTCAATACCATGTACGTCACTCGTCTGTATTTCTTGGCTCTACGCTGTCTCTGTTCCTGGGCCAAATGAAGTTTTGTCTTCTGCCGGTGTAGAGAGACGATTATGGCCGAGTAGAGACTGGTGAGGAATATGAATGGTATCATAGTAAAGGCGACAAGGACTATAGAGAACTCAATTTTAACCGCTTCCGCGTGATCAAATGCTGGCTCCCAGGTGTAGATGCAGTACGGTGTTGTGCCTTTTTGAGTGAGTTTAAAGGTATAAAAGTGTGTAGACGGCCACACTGCTCCAATGATCCAAATCCAAGTGATGGCGATAAAAGACATTTTCTTGCTGCGAATGGGCTGTCTCTTCATTTGGAAAACGACGGCGAAGAATCTCTCAATTGCAATTATTTCAAGGGACAATACAAACACTGCTATTGATATATCCCTAGCAAATGCCGTGAACTTGCAAGTCATTGAGCCAAACACTCCGTCCAGTGGCCACAGTCCTCGCGCCCAGTAAATTCGTTTGATTTGTATTGTATGAGCAAATAATGGCATAAGTAGGTCTGAAATTGACATGTTCAAAATGAAGAAGTTAATAATTGTTCTTAATTTGCGGTTTCTGTAGATAATAGCGATAACCAGAGAATTTCCCCCAAGCGAGAGGATCAGCAGCACAGAGTATGCTATGGTCTTGATTACTTTGACCAGGTTCGAGTCCAGGAAAGGATCGCAGTCTTGTTGAGGAGAAGAAGGAGTTGAGAAGTTCACACTTGTACTTGCCTAAACAGAGAGATAACGTGTTACAGGTCAGTTGTAATGCTTCGTTTGTGTGATTGTCTTTAGTTACTAAAGGGTGCAGTGCGGTAATTAAGGGACGGACCATTTGATATCGTGGGGTGGGGGTGGAAGAATGATTTGAAAGCAAATTTTTTTTTGCCCTGTATTGGGCCTGCAATTTTTTTTTTCGCTTTTCCCTCTCTTTCTCTCTCTCTTTGTCTTTGTAATTTTGTGTCGTGCAAATTTAATTTTTTTGGCTTTTCGGCTCGTGCAAATATTTGTTTTACAATTTCTTCCACTCCCACCCCCACATAATCAAATGGTCCGTCCCTAATGTTGTTAAATTGTGAGTTTCGTACACATATTCCTGTTATGATTGGCACGAATTTACTTCAATCCAACCGTTTGTAAAGCTAAGTTCAAACTATAAAAGAGTAAGTGATAACAGTGGCGGATCTAGGGGTGAGGCAAGCGGGGCCGGTGACCCCTCCGCTTTTCAGTCCAAGGTATATTTTTTATGGACGATTGTACTGTCTATAGCCAATAAAATGCACTCAAATTGCAGGAAATACCATTTTAGAGGCCCTAATGTTTAAAAGTTTCCCGCGGAGCATGGCCCCGAACCCCATTAGAAACTCGCGTTTTCGGCGCTCGTTTATTCTCCGTTTCTATGGTACCTTGCCCCCCTTTTCAAATTCCTAGATCCGCCCCTGAGTGAGTCGTTTCAAATCGAGTGAAAACTGCCTGCGAGTGTTCCTTGATACTATGTGGTGTTACCACACCTCCGACAGCTTTCGACTGTTTTCCTATTGGTGTTTCGCCATGGTACAGTCAATATCATTTGTCTTGAAATCCCAGTAAGCGAATGTTCTGATATCTGCGTCATGATTTCACTTTCCAGGTTACGATAAAAGGTTCAAAATTGGTTGTCACTGCTCAGGAGTAAAAGGAAGTTAAACTAATCGATTAAGTTTCTTCAACGTTTCATGATTGCTTTAGTAAACAATATATTTTATATGTTTACAGGAATTTAAATATTAACTTTATTTTTGTTTTTATTTGTAAGGTGTTACCGGCTGCTTTCGATTATAAATCTATTGAAAACATCGGGTAGATTTTTTTTTTAATATTCTTTCTTGTTTATAACGCTGATGTGCCAGTAAAAAGGTCAATGCATCTGCACTACTTCTGTGTGTACAACTTAATTGATGAAATGTTGGCCACCTATATTTTGGGGCACTCTTAATTACTTATCCCGAATATGATTTAAAACGTTTGGAAAAGCTACAAAAGACCATTGAGACCTCATTATTACTGGAAATACCGACTTGTAAATTCACAACGGTTCCGTTAACATTTATTGAGACGCAAAAGTGGCACATATTCGCTCGTCAGAAACTCTAATTACTAAATGCAAGAACGAAACGTACTCTGACCAAAAAAAACTTCACAGACATTAGTTTAGTTGTTTTTCTGATCTACTTTCTACGATTAAAACCATTGATCTGTTTTCATTCAACTTAGCTCAGCTTGTTTCTATGCATGCAATCGAACGTTCACATTCAGCTCGTAGTCACGAAACAATGAGAACGTTTTACCAGATCTAAACGATTTTGGGTGTTACTGTCGAAAGTCAGGTTATCACTCTTATTTAGAATGAAAATAATTATTATCCCAATTTTACATTAGTCCAAATATGTCAATAAGTATCGAAGTGCGTTGTAATTAGTTAGTATTTCAACAGTTATATAGCAGATTAAACACAGTTTAATAATTAACAACAGCATTTCGACAAGACGACGAACGTATTCCTTGAAATTGCAGAATGTGGATATCTGATGTTTATTTCAATACAACTGACACAAAAGATATGATAATACTGGCGTCCCAGTAAGCGAACTGTTCAGCACGGATCAGTAGAGTGTTAGTATCTTTAGGTGGGTTGTTACTGTAGAAGATACTGTCAAATATTATTACTAGAGCATGCAAGCTGCTTCTGTTTGAATCACACTTCACCAGATTCAGTTCACTTTAGTAAACTGAGAAAACTTGAAAATGCTAAAAAAGGATCGTTTTCATTCCGTTTCATGACTCACAGAAAGGAAGCGAGACCATCTGTTGATATCATGTTCAACGTTTTAACAATTTAACTCTTAATGCGTAGAACTTACTAAAATTATGTTTCGAATTCATCTCATGGCGATCCGTCAATACGTTTACACTCTGGAGGACTAATGGCCATAACGTGAAGCGCGTTTCAACGTATTAACATTTTTAAATGTTTAAAAAGAGTTATACACACACACACAAATCTTCGATTTGCTCCTAAGTTGCAATCAAATTGTGAGACAAAACTTATTATTTGAAATTGCAAAACATGTTGACTGGTTTATGCAGCAGCTCATTTCGTTGTACTGGCAGCCGAATGGCGTCCTGTGAACAAGGTAAAACATGTCAGGTGCACGGTCAGGCAACTATTAGTGCCTTTATTATAAAAATTACGATTTCCTCAAATGTGATTGGTTAATTAACCACTCTATTATTCATTAATTGGACACTATCCAATAACAAATCCTGTTATCACTCATATGATTACAGACCGAATTGGACTCCACTCAGTCCTATTACCATTACTAATTGGACTCCACTCAGTCCTATTACCATTACTAATCCAAAAACGGATTCTTAGGATTTATGATCCGTGCGTTTCTTTGGGAAAATCCCCAAACGGATTTTTAGGATTCGTGTATTGTTCTGTTCCGTCTCAATAACTTCATTGTTTGTCATGGCAAGAAAAATCCATTTTCGGATTTTTCGTATCCGGATCATGAATCCAATCGCGGATTTTCCCAAAGAAATGCACGCATAATCTTCTGGCTGTTCGGTTCTTGCGCATCGTGTATTGACCATTACCTAAACCTGTCTCTTCGCATAAACAACTGAATAATCATTCCATTTTGTTCCTGTCATTCCTTGTTTAGATACTCCGCGCATGTTTCAAATATTGTTGTGCAAAGATCCGTTGCCGTTCCATGTTGGCTCGGGAGATGTTCTCGTATGAATGGACAAATATTTGTGGTTCTCCTGTACACTAGCTTATCTGTGTTTTAGCTATCGTGTAAACGGGCCTTTTGACAAAGTTTCTCTACTTGTGTGCAAACGAAACTCGTATTCCGTAGTCCTAATCTGGTTCGCTGCTCTGTTAGCTCTCTAACAAGACAGCGAAAGGCAGCTTGGCAAGTCTAAAATTATCAACTATTCCCTTGCACATGAGCAAACTAACCGTTATCGAGTGAGACTCGGTTTTGTGCTTTTATGCCACATTCATTAGTTTGTGAACTTTCCACTCACCAGCCATCGCCGCCGCCTACAAAGCGTGCCCCAATACGGGCAGCCTCTCGGCCGAATCTCGGTGCTGGAGTAGAATGTCCCGGAGTAGAATAGATTCATTGCCAGCCCAATAAACACCATACTAAGAATTGCAGCCACTATCCAGCGCTTCATTTTTGTTTTCATCAGGCGCACTCGCAAGACTGGAGCTTTCTCCTGGTTCTATATGGTGATTCTGGTGAACACGAATCCGCACTTTTCACAACCTCCAACAAATGCTTGCTCAAGACCGCGAAAGTTCACACGCGGCTGGTAATTAGTTAAATCACTGATGAATAGCAATATGTGTTAGTACACGTGCGATATTAATTAGAGCGTTTTTGTTTATGTGAATTAATTAAAGAGCGGGAGTTTGAATTTGAATGTTATAGCGTATTTGCATGTGATCTGTAACGGTCGGCGACGGTCTGCGGCACGGTCGGCGATATTGTAATAAATTGAAAATTGAGATACATTTTTGCTGCCATTTTGGTTTATGGGATTCGCTTGTCTGCGATCACTCGTATCATAAATGGAACACTTGTCTGTGGTGCTGGGACGCAGCCATCGCAGACGATCGCCGACCTTTACAGATCATATGGAACCTGGCTTTAGGGGCAGGTTGTAAAATAATCCAGTACCTCAGCGAACAAGCCCTGCGCTGCCCTATATAGGTGCAAGAGGGAGGGCAGGGCGGATAAGTACCTCTAATTTTATGGTCTGATGTATGTCCAATCTCGTTCCCAGAGCCCACGTTCTTTTAGGCCTGCGGCGAGGAACGAAGGGCTCTGGGAGCATCCACAG
>JAOBYG010123320.1:0-18967 GCA_025403545.1 Epizoanthus stellaris
CTGTGCCTGTGCCTGTGCCTGTGCCTGTGCCTGTGCCTGTGCCTGTGCCTGTGCCTGTGCCTGTGCCTGTGTCTGTGTATTTATGTCTGTGTCTGTCTGTCACTGTTCAACTTTTCAATTACAGTTATTCAAACAATTTTTCACGTTTCTCTCTTCGCCTTTGTTTAATTAAATTATCAATTTATGTGAGAAGCCATATAAACAGTTCAAATTCTATCGTCAGTTATCCAGTTATATTCACTGAGATAGTTAACCTTGCGCTGCAAGTTTTGCCTCATATATTCATAATATGGCTAGTAGCTTTACTTTATTTAGGATTAAATATCTTGAAATGGAAATAACACGTCGATAAAAGTGATGTCATAGCAAATGGCCTAAAGCACCGAGAAACCAGTGGCGTACCCAGACCAGGCCCGGGCCTGCAAATTTATTTTGAGACAAAAAACCAACACAGAGAAAAAAATTGATATAAATAAAAGGAAACAAAAAGCCAAAAGTTACCCGAAGCTTAAAATTGTTTTGAGTGCAATGTTTTCCATTGGAAAACCCGATGCGACTAAAGACTGTAGACGTACCGGTATCATGAAAACCAAAGGCAAAGGTCAAACTCTTATGGGCAGCTTTCATGTCATGGCGTCATTGCAAGCGTGCGTCCAGCTATTACGAGTTCAAAATTGCTGCAAAGGGACAACTGCTGTATATAGTAGGTTTTTGCCTTCTTGCACAAAAAGTGTAGAGCGGAAAGTAAACCTATTGAGGGACATTTTTATATATTGCCAATGGGTTGTTGGGGTTCTGGATTGAGAATCGACATTTGGTGAAATGAGAACATAAGTTTGATTTCCTTTTCAATTTTTATGCTATAAAATCAAAACTGAGTTTCTTCTAAATAATTTTTACCGATTTCAAAACTTAAAAACCCGAATGTTCAGTTAGCTGCCAGTGATTATAAAATGCAATGAATTACTTTCAGAAGGCACGAAATACGACTTCAGGGGCCCTATTTACTAAATTTTCCCGGGGGCAGAGCATGCCTCCGGACCCCCCTAGGAGCTCGTTTGGTCTCTCCGGGCATACAAATACCCTGAAGTCTGGGTACGCCACTGGAAACCAAGTTTGATGATTCATAATCCACTTCCATTCGTGCCACCCTGCACCTTAATCTGCTCAAAATCACTTGTTCTGTTTTGCTTTTTCGAACATTTTTTTATCGAATTCAGTTGCTAATACCATGAGTAACAAATTACTCCCTAATTTCACCCTGTTTAAAACGTTTTCAAAGGTAGTTCCTTTGCTCGCCACTGCCAGCTCCAACATGGTCAAAACATAATTTGTCCTCCATGCTATTAAAAGGCAGTCAAATGACGACTCGTGAAATTAAGATTAATTTCACTTGTGTTTTGTCAAAATTCTTTGTCATTTTCCTCGCCTAAAGGCTCGGGAAATTAGTTAGAATTTTGACGAAACACGCGTGAAATTAATCTCTAATTTCACTCGTCGCCATTCAATTACCTTATTTGACAACATGTGGCCACATTTTACCGAAATGAGGTGATGTAAATTGTCAGTGTTTGGGCCCCTTTAAATAGCTGTGTTTAATACACTACTTATTGATCGGCCAGACGGTGAGACGGACACACACGGCCACTCAGACAGAGGGACAGACGGACGCAAAAACGGACATACGGGCTGGACAAATCGGCCAAAAGACGTAAGAGAAAAATAAACAGATCTGTTGATAATTAGGTGCACAGACGGGCAGACAACCAAGTTAAACGAGCCACCTACACAACGACAACTAGATACATTAGGTCGATAGGTAGACAGACAGACAGACACGGACTGAAGCAGACCAACCAAACAGGCAAAGAGAAGCGTCCATGCATTGCCCATCCAGAGACAGAGAAGCAGAGAGACAGACACAAACAAACAACAAACAAATAGACAGACAGACAGACAGACATACAAACAAACAAACAAACCGAAACAAATAACCAGAAAGACAGATAGACAGACAGACAGACAGAGAAACAGGCAAACAAACAGACAGACAGATAGCCAAACAGACAGATATAGTAAGAACGACAGAGACAAATACAGAAGCATGCAGGCACCTGAGGAACTCTATTTTCATAATTACGTGTACACATGTCCTCAACGTTTTACTGCTGCATGACACTCATGACTAATTATGCTCTAACGATTAAATTCAATTGTTCACAACCAGCTGACCTAGCGTTACTGCAAATCGTGGGGAGTAGGCTCAGTAGCTTGGCGGAGGTGCTTCTCCAAAAAGTTAGCTTTTCCAAAAATATCAGTGCAACCAGAAACGAGGATAAAAGGGCCTTTGGCTACATAGTGTAATGAGCGAATTGTTGTTGGAATGGGGGTGGGTGTGTTTGGTTTTACCGAGAGTAAATGTTGTATACTTTGAGCCAAGAAAACGTTTGGAATTATCCGCGCTTGGGAGCAGCAAAAACAACCAGAGGCAAATGGATTGTTTATAGCTTGTGTTTTAATATGTATATAATATATTCAAAGATTAAAATATTACAGATGTGACTAACAGTAAACTATTGTTACTACAATTGAAGCATTAAAATAACAATGTCTATATACAACTGCCACAGCATTTTTGTTGGTCAATATGGACAATTTGCTGTGGCAAAGTCCAAACCTTCTTCAGTTTGAAGAATATCTTACTGGAAATTTCGCACTTATCAAGTGATATTAGACCGATGTCGTGTTAACTTTTGAAGTATTTCTCTACCCTAAGCCTTCAGTATAAAAAGCTAGTACATTTGTATTCCTTATTTCCACACGGACAAGTTAACTTTAATAATAATAAATACGTGTGCATGTACGTACATAAATCTATTTTGAAGTAAAATTCCTGAAGGTTATGTAAGCTACAATTGACCATTAAATGGTATAAATGTGATTAAGAAAAATTGACTCAGTACACATATCAAAACTCTGCCACTGCTCACTACATTCGTGCTAAAATATCTTAAGCTCTGTTAATTCGAGTTATTGGCCTAATTATCTGAATAAAACCATTTGTTTTTACAGCCATAAGACAAAAACGGCGAACAATCTCCATGGAAGAGATCTCACAGCTCACTCTTAACACCAACAGGAAAACGGCATCCTGGCAAAGCAAATAGCTTCCTCTGTTATTGTAAACACTTCGAAAGCGCAAAAAAAGTTAGATTAGCGAGGGAATGAACTGAAATGAGGGAGAAAGAGGCTGGGAGAAATCAATAGCGAGGAAGGAGGAAGGGAGAAAAGAAAAGAAAACTAATCGAGTTTCATAATTTCTCTTTTCTTCACCTCTCACTTCCTTTTCCTTTGCCCGCCTTTAGTCTTTTTTCCTGTCATTCACACTCCTCAGTTTCCTATCAGTTACCATCAATACCCATCAAGTTATTTTCCTATCATTCTCTCTCCTTTCCTATCAGTTACCATCAATATCCATCAGTCACTGTTTCCGCTTCTAAAATTACTTAGCGTTACCTGCGGAGGATGCTGGGAAGCCAATATAGCACATATCCACTATGTTCCTGTTGCATCACATTGCAGTGTCAAACTATAGCTATTTACAATCTGTTCAGTGAAAATATTTAAATCACTGTCGTTTTCAAAACTGACAATTCTGGAAATCCTCTAATTGTACTGATAGATACAAACGGCTGAGACACACCATTATCTTAGTGAAAATGCTCTGTGACTTTACATGTCTGCTTGGAAGCCGAGAAGAGCACTTATTTCCAATTTCAGCAAATCTGCACTGGCTTGTAAATTACCAGACCCGGGATATGTAAAATTGTCCTGCTTGTTTGCAATCGAGAACGACGGATAGAAGCCATAGGCAAATGGGTTCCCACCTGGCACGGTGTTCATAAAGTGTTTATTGTCCGGGAAAGTGAAGTGTCCTCCCTGGCTCCCAAAGCCTGGTGTGCTACTGGAGACGGGGCTTGTGCACGTGCTGACGGTCACCTCCTCGGCGTAGTCACTAGGGTACAGCCCTAACGTGGGGGTGATGCTCTCCAGGTCCACACAGCGGTCGTCAGTGATAGCATCTGATTGGTACCGCTGGTCCGGCATTGTTATAAAGGTCTGGTCTCCGTAGAAGGTCGCTGGACGAGAGGCAATGGAACCAAACATGGCACCACCATTTGACTGGGGCTATAGAAGGAAGAAGGAAGGAAAGTATTTTAGAGCTTGGAACAGATGAAACTGTGATATTTGAGAAGTACAAAACGGTTTCCGTCGAGATATACTAACATAGGCGCAAGTTTGGGAGAACAATAAATGGCTGGGGTAACACGAACCCAATGGCGAATGTTTCTTCGGGTATTTCGCGTTCTCCCAAACTTTCAAGAGTGTTCACAAAATTATATAGAAATAGAGGAACTGTCTCCAGTTTCTTTATAAAACCAACCTAGCCATTGCATGAAAAACGAACACCATGTTTTCCATGGATAATTCGTAATTGGTTTTGAATTATTATACTGCTCTCTGACTGACCGAAAATCATTATCGATTGCCGTACAGACGCTTAAATGACGTACAATGACATATCATGAGTGATGCAATCTCATCCCCAGAGCGAGTCCGCGTTTTATCTGGCCCGCGAAAGTACTCTGGGAGCATTCACACGTCTGCGCTTGCAAACTGAGGAAAGTATGCGATAAGAGGACCGTTCTCGTTCTCGTTCCCAGATCCCGGGTTCTTTTAAGCACGAACGGTTAGGGTTCCAGCCAGAAGTGTTAAATAACGTGGGGTCTGGATACGAGAATGTAAGCGCACTGGCCTGGCGGACCGGATAGGTTGCTCCTAGAGCATCGCCTACACCCCTTCGTTTCTGCCGCAGGCCAGATAAAACGTGGGCTCTGGGTCCCATAGATCCCGGTGTGCGCAAAGGCTCTGTATTTGGCGAAGCATGTATGGGCGCACCTATCTATACTGCGATGATGAGTGATAATGATGAGTGATGATGAGTGATAATGAGTGATGATGAGTGATGATGAGTGATGATGAGTGATGATGAGTGATGATGAGTGATTATGAGAGCTTATGGGTAACCTGAATACGAGTGCTGAGTTTGCTGATGAAAGTATAACAACCAAACGGATTAAGTTACGTACTCCTGGAAACCCTTTTCGTGCTAGACATGCTGTTTTTCATAAATTAATTATTCAAATATTAGACTGAATATATATTTAGTGTGTCGATATTATGTCAGGCTAAAATTGGCTTTTCCGCCTTCGAATCAGTGCGAGCCTGAATCTAAAAGCATCCGTCAACCGATAGCCATGCCCATGATGCGTGCGTTGTGTCCATGGATACAAACACATGACAGCTATATGTAATGTTCCTTTAGCTTTTCCGCAAGGAAACCCCGTACAACATTCTTGAAATAAGTATCATTTTGATCTCAGAATTGTACAGGTTACAGAAGCTAGCCTGGCATCACTAAGGAAATAGGTTTGTAGTGAACTTTTCCCTTGGGAGCGGCTATTCAACTAACCCTTTGAGAAGTGTCTTTGTGACAGCGTCCTGTTGGTGATTTGGGCGATCCTGGCTTGGGCGAGACCGAGTTCCTCTTTGGTGACTGAGACCCTGCACACACAGAGAAAGGGAAAAACGAATTAGAGGGTGTGGCGACTTGCTACTTGAACTGAGTACTTATCACGTCATGGCAGCACGATACAGGAACAGCCATAAGAAACATTGGAAGAACTATGTCTCGTTTCAAGCCTCTACAATGATTGTAAAGACAAAACGAGTTGACAACAAATAGAGCTTTTTTAGACAGAGTATAACTATAAAATAAGCAAAATAGAAAACTCATGAACAAGATAGTATTAAAGCTATTAAAAAAAAATTCCGCAAGACTCCTGCATCACCTGCACCTTGATTCGTATATATTTTAACATGGAGCAGAAATACAATAGACCTTTCCTATATTTTTTAAAATAAAAAACCTTATTTCGAAATCTTCAAATGTTCAATCAACAATATATTACTGCAATATTTGGACTGCCATATACGAGCAGCTGAGACTCGAGTTTCCGTTCAGGAGCATGGTATTGGCGATATGCCACAAATACGGGGGGAATTACCGACCCGCGGCCTGCGTCACAACACTTTCGTTATTAACTCTGCCGGTGCCGCCAAAACTGTGGAATAGCCCCAAATTATGCGAGGAATCTCTCGCGGAGCTCTAGATTGATTGATTTGGGTTGAATTGATAGCCTAGGGAGGGAGGAAGGGAGGGAGACAAAAGGAGACAGACTGACCTACAGACTGACACACAGATAGATAGACAGAGATAAAGATAGAGGCAGATACAGTAACGGAGAGACCGGGGCACTAGAAACAGACACAGAGCACAGAGCACAGAAAACGACTGAAATCAAAGACAGAGTCAGAGACAGAAAGTAGAAACCAAGATCAGAAATGTTAATAGAAACAAAAGGAGAGAAAGTTGAATAGAAATGTAACGCCCTATATACTTAATTTTCCCAGATTCTAATGTCTCAGTGTGTGGGCTATGGGGAAAAAGAGATTTGTTCAACCCGGAATTCTGACTGATTTTGTTTGTGTTACTTTGTTCTGTAGTATTAAATATGGAAAGATGAGAGATTCACTAATTGATTATGACTATGAATCAGGAATTCTTATGTAAGAGGTTTTAATCTTACATAAGTAAGAACAAACAATATCGAGTTAAAAATGTGTCTTTCTAGTTGTCATGTCCAAACACCAGGATATTTGCAGGAAACTATTAATTTGTCCAAGTATGGCTCTAATCTCACATGCTCTGTTTTATATATAGGGTGCGCTTGGACAGTTGCCAGATCATTTAGCCTGTGCCAGTGTTGATATGAAGTTTAATATTAAAATATTGAGCTGAAACGATCTGAAACTATTACGCTACGCTTATATGATTTCATTTACATTGGATCAACGCCAGTGAGTCGCGATAATGGTTTAAATTTAGCCTGCATGTTTCACGAGTGACGTTATGTCATCTGGCGGGGAGTGGGGGAGTCCCCCTGGTCAATTCCCCTGTTGCTTGTCGTTTGAAAACTTTGGGTTTCCGCATTGATTTCTCAAGGACGGATGAAAAGAAATGAAAAATTCCAAAATTACATAAGAAGTCTTAGCATAATCATGTGGAATATGTGAATCAAATTATAGCAGCAGTAATACAGCTGAGGGAATTCAAATGGTCGTTGCGTGGGTGAGTGAAAACACTGAAGGTTTTGTTGGCAACTTCCGCCTTCACGCGATATCCACGTCTTCGTAATCCGGTCGCTGGCGTTAGAATGTACTAGTTTAACTATAAAAACAACACAAATTCGTTCCAAATTGTAGGTACATCGATGTACAAACGTTTCAAAAGTCTCAAGATTGTACATTTCCCAACACTTCCGCCCACTGAGAGACAAATAAAAATTCAGTCATTTGGGTTTCGTTTTACTAATTTCGTTTGGAATCTACGTTCATATGAATAAGAATGACCTCTCTAGATTTTCGTTGATCCTGCAACGGAAACTTATGCCACTTCTGACTTCAACTCTTCACGTGTCAGTTTCAGTTTTACGATCGCACGTGCTCGTATTCCAGCAACTTTCAGACAAGGCAGCCGTGCAGAGACTGAAAGTGCTGTGATTAGGGTTAAGCAAGAGCTACGTCTGGTCCCGGTGCCTTATTGTACAACACTAACAATGATAGAGAATAGCAAACAATTAGAAAGTCGAGCTAAAGTGATTTCGTCTCGCTTAAACCTTTTCATAATGGCGTGCTGGTCACCAGTGAATAGCAATGGACTCCTATGACAGTGCGCTCTGTCGACTTCTGTTGCAATTGAATTGCACTTCGCAGTTTAGGTTGAAAAAGATCATGCTTGAATGTACATAAGTTCTATTAAATTTACATGCTTCCCAGAATGTTTTTATCTCCAATTTTGTAGATAATTTTATGTAAGTGTAGGCAGTGTAATCAACTTTGTGAAACAGCTCGTGTGAACTTTGCAAGCAAAAGAGAAAGAGTTGCAGCAATTGCAGGATTTGTTTATGCTAACGCAATTTAGCACAACTTACCTTTTGTTTTGGGCAATAACTTAAAGACTCTGTAGGGTTCAGTAGGGTGATCCAGGCTGTGCGGGACTTTCACTTCTTCAACATCTGGCATTTTGTGGAGCGCACATCTGAAGCGAGTTTTCCATGTAGAAGGGTCAGGTTGGTCGCCGACTTTATATTTGCCCGTGTGCTTGGCCCACTCGCGAAACAGAACTGCATCTTTCTCGAGCTCAAAGTCTGGTTTGCCTGCGTGTTTCCACGTTATTCTGAAAGTTTTGTGTTCTCCGTCCAACCACCTCAAGCCATGGACCGTGTTGCTGTCTATCATATCGATCAGCCATTCACGAAGTCTCTTTCGTTCTCCGGCCCCAATGGCAATGTACTTGATCATCGTGTGCTGTACTCGGGTGAACAGCTTGTCAACTTCTGAAATGAAATTTGAGCGGCTTGATGAGGAGGACTCTGATGCAGTCTTCTTCCTCGATCTTTTCGCTTTCGCCTTTGGAAACAACTAACGCCGTTTACAACGCGCTTGCTAATTTGAATGCTGCCTTGTCACACTGCCATTTATAAACCGAACAAGTTTTACCCAACCAGGGTTTTCCCCCGAGGTGTAAACGTCGGAAGATGATTGGCTATTACTTAGTAACTTCCGGGGTCGAGTGGAAAGCTATAGATAGACATATGACTACGCACTTCCGCTTAGTTTGGATAGAAATAATATGTTCAAAATCCAGGATTTAATCCAGGTGTGGTGGCATATTACAATAAACAGGATGTTCTTAAATCGCGATGGTTGTACTTGTATGGAGTAAATTGGTACTTGTTCTGAAATCTGTGAGAAGAGTGAACCATGCTGATATTTATAACAGGGACTTTCTCAACTCCAGATAAGTACTAAAGTAGGGCAATAATTCTAATGCTCGCGAATTTGCACCAATAGGCAATAACAATATCGGCCAATGAAACTGCAGATTCGTTTAAGGCGTCAACCAAAAAGTTCTCGTAGGCTCAATAACGAACGAAACCCCTGCACAAAAAGGATAAACAAAATACCCTGGAAAGTCTCTCAAACTGAAAAAAATCCTTAAGTTCTTCAAAATACTGCGATAAGGTGCCAACCACGTCACAAACACATCCTAAAACGCTTCATTGTATAATGATTAAAGCTAACAAAATCTTTAGATACGCTATAAAACTCCGAACGGTGTAAATACGGAAGTCTATGAAACCATAATTAAGTCTGTACAGAATAGCTAAACCGAACGTTATTTCTAGTTAATCAATTAATTGGTTTCTCCTTCTGTATAGCTGTATCGACTTCTCTAGTATTGTAACAATTGATAATGGTTATTCTAATATGGGTTAAAACCTTTTGAATCCTGATACTGCCTTTCAAAACTGAGTAGGTACGAAGTTATCATGACTTCTGAACACATGAGCAAAACTCAGTGTCACAATTTAAATGCAAGCTCCCGATGAGTACGATTTATGGTACGGTTTGTCTTATCGTAATTTTGGTATCCGCATATTATTAAAATACTGATATTGGGGTTCTTTGGACTGAAACGCGTTAAGGCAAATATTGCATGTTGAATACATAAGTTTCTGAATGTACACCCATTTAGCAGTATACCCAAACACACGTCCGGCCTCACTGCTACGGCGTCACCTTGCTTCCGCCGAGATTGCCGAGTCTAGTAAAGGGAACCATTCCGATAGATCAAAGGTTTTCTCGATTTCATATATATAGTTGATGATTATATCCTCGTTCAACTTCTCAGTTCTGACAAGAAAGCAGGCAAACAAGCAAACCAGCAAACAAACCAACAAACCAACAAACATGGCCTAAAAGTAGTGTCCGTTTCACGTTTGCGTTTTATTTATTCACAGTTCTCTCCTCAAACTTACCTGTTTATCAAAAGGGCGCAAAACTAAATGTACAGAGTTCAAATGCTTGTCGGAAGATCTAGACGACTAGAGAAAGCATTTAAACGGCACGGAACGTGTTTCTGTAGGAGATTGTTTTGTTCCGTTTGATAACTTGATTTATTCACTTCCTCTTTACTGACCACCTGTTAACACAGACCAGGGCAAATTCCAAAATCTCAATCTCGTTTGATACCGGAGCCAAAGTTTCATGAGAGCCAAAGAGAGTCTTTTGTGTGACTCCTGTCAACTCATGTGGACTCCAGATCATCCTTGTTTGAACCGAGCTCATCGTACAGTCGCCGACGATAGTTGAGGAAAAATCTCGACTAAATTCTAATTTCTAGTCAGGTTGTAATCCAAGATTGCATCAGATAAAGCAATTGTGCTCGAAACCGATATCAAGTAATATACATGGATTTATGTGCACGTGTCTTTGCTAAATCATTCATCAATTCTTTTCAATTTTAACCTCAGGCAAAGGAAGAAGAGAGAACCATACGGATTGGGAAACGTGACCAGAGATTGTATCAGTGTTCGAAACTGAAACCCAGTTTAGTCTTGTGCATACATAATCACGTTTTATTTTTAAAATGAAGGATTTTCCCTTTGTATTAACTATTATCAAACTGATAGCTTTACAAGGCGTAGCAAATCCTATTTTCTTGTCTCAGTATTCCACTGCCAAATAAAGAGTGAACATCAAAATTTGTTTCCTTATTTGGAATTCCTGGCCATTGTATAATACATTTGATACTTTTGGGCGCCCGAGAGGCTCGCTAGGCTGGAAAAAAAGTCGACAAAAAGCAATCTTTATACATTGGTTTGTGCCGTGACAAGCTCTAGTAACTGTAATGGAGATTTTACTTTTCTGTTCTTGACAACCTCAGTGTTAATAAATAAATCGGCGCTGCATTGGAGTGTTGCTGGTCAAACATAAACCCTTGGTTCACGAGGGTGTCTTTCGAAACTGGGTCAGCTGGGGTATCATAACTTCTCAACACATCGGAAAGACACACAGTGTCACCATTCCAATGAAATCCTCATAGTTTGACGACTACAGCTTTCATGAAACTAACTGTTTAATAATACTTTGAGCATCTCATGTTGAAAATGAAAATGATAATATTAAAATGGCGATATTTGGACCGAAAGGAGTTTGATGCCTATATGCACTTTCAATATACTGTTCTCGAAGAGGATTCATCTTTATGGTAAGGGCTCTTCTTTCCGCATACCGTAAGTACAGAGAATACCTTTGCATTGTATCCTGTCAATAGTCCTGTGAACAAAACACTTTGAACAGCAGTGAATAGTCAAAACTGTTAGTCCACAGGAGGCGACATACCATCTCGTTAACTCTTTAGTTCTAACGCCTGTTTTGGTTCTCTTTGAAGGATGTCGGATTATTATAATATTTTACATTTAACAAAAATAAATATAGCTTGGAAATATACTCATCAAGATCTTTCATTTGGATAGTAACATTCAGTGCTTTGCCCATGTGTGGGATTTCTGACATGTTTAGAATTCATTTCTAAACACCACTCGCACGACTCAAAGAGTTATTATTTCCGGGTTAGTTTCAATGCTAACAAGCTTCAGAAAAATGAGAAAGTTGCTATTTGTACAGGGTTAAACAAGGGCTGCTCAAGTTAATTACGTTTCTCTAAATTTTATTTAAATTTCTTTAACTTTGCCTTGATCCAGACCGGTTCATACCGGTTTTTGGAAACTGGTCAGAAGTTTAAAACTTGGATTTTTTTGCTTTCTGTCAGTAAAATTACTAGTATTTAGTAGTAAACTGATTAAAAAGAGTTTTCTAAAGTCTAGAGTGTTATAATCTTGCCTGATTTTGAGTCTCAAAAAGAAAACGCGGAAAACGGCGTTTTAGAGCATTAAATTTTAAACATTTTCTGCCGCCTTCCTCGCTCCAATATTTGGAAACCGGTCACATTTTTCACTTCTGCATCCGTACGTACCTGGTGGGGTTAAAAAGCACAAGAAAGAGCCCCTAATAAATTCAAGAGCGACTACTGTGTTAGTGTTCGGTAGAATATAGCATGTTTTAGTTTCACATGTCGACAGGTTCGTTTCGTTTTCAATTTCTTCGGCAGTTTTCCCCAGATAAAAATATCGCAGATACAGGAAGAGGTAGTTGTATCAGCTAAATCACGCCGCAACCAATCGGTTGTGGTCACTGTTTGTGAAGGTGGGGTTAAACCTCGCCCGAGTGATGTACTTGCCACTGACAGGTACCTGGGTATTTACAATAAAGAAAAAAAAATCAATTCAGTGGAAAAAATGGCGCTGCCTAAATGTAACAGCGCTAGGCTTTTGCCATTAATGCTAGCATTTCTTTGAGCATTTTAGTAGGGAGAAAGAATCGAGAATATGCTAGCATTTTAGTGCGATTTTTGAGATGTTTTGCCTGAGAATTTCATATAGTTTACATCGTTTAGAGAAAACACTGAAAACACTAAACTCAAAAAAGTTTAGTAGTTGGTTGTTAATAATCATTACTGTTCCTGTTATGCCCCACATTCTTTGTATTATGATGTTTAATAAATGTTTTTAAGCATTTTATGAAGAATGATGCTCAACATTGAGCTTGACTGAAAAATTTGGTTGTTAAAATTCCGTTATTTAATAAATTTACGACAGCTTTTCGTGGTATGTACTCTTATAGACCACGTTTTTCGTCATCGAATGGTCAAAATGTTGTGGATTCACAAGGCACCAGCTAATAAACGTTGTTTTCCCCTCGTATTAAATAAACAGCGCGCAATCAGTCAATTCACTCTTTGCGGCATGTCAGTGTACAGACTTGTCATGCACTTTATAACCCACGGAACCATGGGTAAGTGGTGCGAATTTAGCCTTCAGAAGTAGTGGCTATATTACAGTCATTACTGGCATATAAATATCTCGGTTAGCGTAATAACAGCGACACATCTTTGCACTGGATTTCACGACATGGTACTGATCAAGGTAACAAGGTTTGACCAGAAATAACGAGAAATAAACGTGTTTGAAGAATGCCATCTGACATGTTTGTGTTCTATGGATCAGGCAAGGGATTTAGGGCATTAAAACAAACTAGAAATTTCCAAAAACTTGCTCTTGACGCCTTTTACAAGTTTGAGAACCGAAACACAAAACCAGGGCGAAATTGTCGATGACTGTTAAGCCTTCCCAAAGACGCAGAAACCGGCACATGCTAGGTTCCGTGGTATTTTGTATGACTGTCATTCATAAAACCGAGTCCATTATTAAGTATAAATGTAGAGAAGCCCGTGAAATTTGGCTGAAGTCCTACGTTCGTTCCAGAGTTCTCTCTACATCATGCCCTTTCGGGCCTGACATGCATCGCGGTTGTAGAGAGCACACCATCTGGTGATCAGACTTTAGGAATTTTGACTTATAATACTGAGTAACCTGAATACACAGAGAAGTAAAAATGTCATTTTGTCATCCATATGGAGAGGAGAATTGTTCTCAAATTCAGTGGTAATGTTTTAATGTGTCTGAAAATATCCACATACAGACTACGTACTATGCCAATTATCGCCTGACGCAGGCCAGATTGAGTTGTCCCGACATGCTAGAGCTTGGGAGGAATCTGGCGTGCAGATTGTTTGTTTGCTCACTCTGTTGCCCCCTGATTCCCTTTAGAACTTTCTTGCAAACTTCTCATGCAACACATGGACAAAACTGTGTGACCATTGAAATCAGTGCCTAAAGCTCTAGATGAGTACTATTAACCCTTTGAGACGTCATAACGGTGATATTATTCATTTATTGCTAGGAGTTGTAATTCTGAACCAGTGGACGAAAACCTAAACTGTGACCATTCATAAGAAAGCTATCGATGAGTACATTCTAATCAGTGAGTAATGGCGATGTTACTTTGTAATTCTGAACCGGTGGACGAAAACCATAAGTGTATATATATATGAGTAACAACTGACATGAAAGCTCTTGATCAGTACATTCTAATAGTGATATTAGTTTGTAATTCTAAACCAGTAGACGAAAACTCAAAGTGTGACCACTCAAATGAAGCTCTTTATGTATCGACTCTCAGGAGAGCGTTTGCCAGTTTTTAATCAGTACTAATACTGTAACAGCTATACTGATTAGAATGTCACATTTTGCCAAAAATCTCAAAAATATTAAATTACGGCCTGAAGTCAGGTGTAACACCTGATGATTAGTGTAATAACATATAGCTACTGATCACATGCACACGAGATATACGTGTTGGGCCCTCAAGCCCTATTTGAACACCTGACGGCCCGGATACGCAAAAATGGCTCAACAACCTACAAGCAGCACTGACGTTTCCGGGTCAAAATCGCGTTTTGGTTTGCAGAAAATATCTCGTCTTGCTTCACGTCCTTCACGAAGGTAGGCTGTATCTGTGAGATATGATTAAACATCAGGCGGTATTAATCTCTTAGTGTGCACCGAGGTTACAGTCGTATTTGAGATTCCCTGCCAGTTGTGTGGAATGTTCGAGGAAAACTTAAAAATACAGGTTTCCAGGGGATTTAGGCAAAATCTAGTGACGTAAGAAATTACGCAACGGATGTGGACTGGAAAATATATCCAGCTCTAGAAAGATAAAACTTCTTGATTACTGCATTATAATACGAAGTAAAAACACAAACAATATTCGACACCGGCTCATACAAAGAGTGAAATAACGCTAGCTAAACGACAGAAACAAAACAACAAACACAGGACTTGGTGCCATACAAATACTTATTGTGGTATTTTTCACTGAAACTAAGAGGTGATCAAATGCGAGCCATGTCGTGAACTAGGTAATGACATTTGATAGATTACTTGAAAGTTAGGCCGATATATTAATAGTAATAAGCTTCATGCACCGCTTACTAGCTTCCGCAATAGTGAAAAAGCATTGTCGAATCCCAAGATTACCTAACAGTCGATATTTTAATTTAGAACTAAGAATTCCTGAAGGAAAAAAGTTGGGATCGATAATCTACCGGGACAAAGCAGAATCTCAAGATTTCAGCATATTCGAATAAAGATTTCAAGAATAACAACATTTTGCAATATAAATTCCCCAGACAGCTTTCTTCCTTAAAGGATTACTCTATTTTAATATGTTGAAATTAGCGTGATTTGAGCGATAGTGCTCGCATTCCGGCTGCTACTTGTAGCAATATAGGCCAGGAGTAACGAGCTGCTGTGCTTGATATATATCTGAGCAGCAACGTTCTGGACAGCTTTTTAAAAGCTAAAGTTTAGTTATTTAACATGGCAGAAAGAGTTGTCTACAAACGCTGTTTATCTTATTCTAAACTGACGAAAACAGACCATATCTCTCGCTTCATAAAATTTAGCGAGAAATGATCCAACCAATCACAACGTAGGATTCGCATCATGTGATTACTAAATTAACTAATTTAGAAATTTTTAAAGCATCGACCGTCGTAAACACTCTGTCCCTCTGAGTGGTCAGTCAAGCTTCCAACAATAAAGTCAAAAGTTCTGTGATTAGATATTCAAGACTCGGTATTGGTGAACGTTTCTCTAAGTATAATTTCGAGCTAGTTGTATTCTTGACGAAAAACGCTCCGCCCTAGCTTGCCGCGACATATGTGCTCCGTGCGTGAGGTCAGAAGTAGTTTTTTCGTGTTTTAAAGCCTGTAGATCGATCAGAGAAATAGTACTCATCAAGTACAAACAACTGGTTATTGGGATTCGTACTCTGTTTATTGACTCAAAAATGTTGTTCGTCATCTTATAGACCTCGATTTAACTTAGAATACATGCACACTTTAAAGCAAGGCTTGTGGGGATCAACCAGCCATATATTGGATTTTATTAGCTGCCACAAACACCTGCAGCCAGTCACAGCTGAGTTCATACTCAGCAAGAAAACTTAATGTTAGAACTGGTTCATATTGAATGCACCTGTACTCACGCGTTCACGGCTTTGGAACTTTTTTTCTGAGTAAGAAAGTTTTAAATTTAAAGTTCCAAATATTTGATGAAGTATAAGAGCAAATACGGAAATATAACGGATCTTGGTTTTTGATAAAATAATTATTTCTCCAGCACTTGTTAAATATAAGATGGTAAACAACTCATCAACTGCGCGCTTTATTGGCTATATACTATTTCATATCTAATTCGCTTTCGTGGACAATAAATTATTAACAACCGTACCGCTAACAGGTGGCGCTGTAAACATCTAAACTAGATATTAAACCCTTGCAAATTTAAGTGCTCGCGTGATAATTGCAAAAAAACCTGCGACTATACCTACCAACCTGCAATGATGTTGATGGCCAGATATTTGGCGTCCTTCCTCCTTCACGCGAAGCGTACAAGAACTGAAATAAACCGTTTAAAGGTGTTTAAGCGCACAAGGTTCCGCCTCCATTGTGCATCATATTGTCATAATGACGTCATTCTAAGTGGCACCGACCAATAGCTTCAGTGAAATAAGAATGAAAACTGAAAATAACTGCAACTTGACGTATTGACAGGTCACACCGAACAACGATCTTGGGCTGATTATAACAAGCCTTCTGGCCTTAGCTTGCCAACTGTAGCTTGTCATTGAATATACTGATAACTATGTCATTAAGTAAGGCCGGAGCAGGTCAAATCTGAAAACACACGCTCTCTCGAGAGACCCATCAGTTGGGGGAAAGAAGAGTGGGCTATCAGTCGGCGACCGCTTCCTCTGGGAACAATAGTTTAAAACGGTTTCGGTTCTTAATTTATCTCCGAAACTAAAACTCAGTAAAAGATATAATCTAAAGCAAATGCACGACCTGCTTTCCTTCATACTATCGTTTCATTTTCTGTATTAGAATTAACACAGAACATGTGGTCAAATAACTCAGTAGGTGGGGATAGAACCACACGCTCTACAACAGCTGTGATGAGGCGGTGGGAACCTAGGAAGGTGCATTGACCGCCGCCGGAATTGAGAAAATGTTTTTTGTGTACCAATTAAAGACGCCCGGTGAGCTGGAGGGGTGTAATTAAATTGCTATAATGTACGTTCGCTAGTGCAATATCGTGGAGAAGTTTATAGACCATAATTAGAGCTTTGAATTGTCTAATTCTGGCCTCTATATGGCGGGAAGCTGGGAAAGACGCTTTACTGGCTTTTAAATAGGTACCAATTCCCGCCCGTATAGGATCCGAAACTCCTCTTGATATCTACAATACAAAGTAGTTCAGTTTGATATATCTATTCAACTTCCTTGTACGCACTCAAAGTTTTCTTATTATATTATTTGCACATTAAAGCAGTACAACTTTGTCTGCCATTTGAATTATGATAATTCAAATGCTCCGAAGCAGATATAGAATCTTTATTTGTTATCACTTGAAATTATCCTGGTTATGGTCCAGCTTAGCAAGATAAGATAACTGTATTTGAGCAGGGATCGGCACTTGAGCTACGAGTCTGGCATCCAGATGGGTTCTCCATCCAAAATACTCCACAATATCAAATCGCAGTTGTTGAATCATGCACCGAATATTTGGAATACTGAAAAATACAACTTGATGATTAAGAAGACGGCAACAACCCAATAAAGACTGATATGCACATTTACAAGTAATAATCTACAAGACTAAGCCATAATTCAGACATCATTAATGCGGCCGCGGACACCGAAGGGAACAGAACAAAGTGTCCGTATTATAGAGGCCAAATCTAATTTTGCATCCGTCGAAAGGTTCTAGTGGCCGTATTACGTCTATTTTATACTATACAGTTATCGAGTTCATCAATCATTCGAAGAAAAGCTTCAAATTCATTTAAGTCGGTCGTGAATAAGGAAGCAAAAATGATGACGGAATGTGAAAGTCTGGAAGGAAAAGAGTACTAGAGTGGAAGGTGTTTCAAGACCATTTAGGGGTTTTAGATAGTTTACAAGATCCAGAAACTGGATTACTGACCGTCTGGCATGTTACACTTACATTTACCGTGCTGTACAAACAGCAAAACGACAGTGCGCAATAGGAAAATTTAGTTACTGTCTGTTATAAACAGGTAAAGTTTATATATGAAATTTGGTCTCTGGGGCCAAGCTGAAGTGTCCGTTGTCCGTATTACAGAGGTCGTTCTTTAAGCAAATGAGCGAGCATTAAATATTTGCCGGGAGCAGCTGCAGAAACTTTTGGTAAGTGGCACAATGTGCTGATCTTGTATACAAGTTTATCAATATCTGGAATATCGGGACTGGAGAAGAAAACTATGTGCCTCTTTCAATGCCTGGCGTAATTTACAAATGCTACTTCCTTGTCCAACTTCGTCGGCTGGTACTTTGGTTGGGTTAACTGAACCGCTGGCTGACCCTGTTTTAGCGGTCAGGCGAGCTCCTCGCTCAAGTGGTTTGAGTGAGCATAAAAGCTAGAAGGGGATGACGGAGAGAGGGGGGGATGGAGCCGAGTCACCATCTATGTAACCCTTGCGTCCGGCAAATATATTTTTACTTTAGTACACACATGCTTCTTTGTCTTACCGTATTATTATACTCGCAATATTTTCTCACAGAAATACTACGTAAGTTGACACCTACGTCCATTTTCAAAATTGATTACTGTTGTCGCCCACGAAATTGGCAAATTGTTATGTAAACCACTGCTTTGTTAACATGCTCTCGAAAGCACTTTGAATTCATGTGGCCATTTATGGGTATCGACAGTCGACGTCGGCGTTTGCCAACGAGTCTAACAGATCAGAGCAAGGCACAGGTCAATATTGATCAGACTTCGTGACTACGCAAGCGGTGGACTGTTTCAAATTCTCTACTGATAACTGATTGCACAAAAACCGCGAGAACGCCTCGTTGGCACCTCGCAGCATCTCTGAACCACGTTTGCAAATCTCTCTACTCTTTTCCCTTCACTCCACACCAGTCCTACGATCTATCTCATTGTTC
>JAOBYG010123321.1:0-10940 GCA_025403545.1 Epizoanthus stellaris
GGTGTACGATCAGAGGTTTTATTTTGTTGTCTTGGTTTGAGAGTGTCGCAACGGCGAATGGCGCGGACGCGGTTGACTTCATTCTTGAGGAAGGAGCGGCTATATCCTCGTTTAACTAAATGGTTTATCAGTTCTTCTGCACGTTTATCAAACAAAGAGTCGGTGGAACAAATACGTCGCAATCGTAAGGCTAGACTGAATGGGATAGCACGTTTGGTGTGATTGGGATGGCTTGACGACTTTAGAAGATATTGATGCTTATGCACCAGTCATTTGAAACCCCCGCACCCCCCACCCCGGGCATAGGCGGTGGAAAGCGGAGACGTTCACCCAATTGGCAATTGTCACCATTTTTTAGGGCTTCGGTGTGCGGGGATTTCACTTAGTTTCATTTCCTTGGCCCTTGGGGCGGGGAACTAAGCGGGGGCTTAGCGGGGCATTCACTCGATTGAACAGAAGTGACATTTTCGCGCCGCATGGTAATTTGACATAAATTATCTGCACAAACAAGCGTCACGTGTGGCGATTTGAGGTTCTTCTGTGGCCTTTTCTGCGCTGAATATTTAGCGATGCTTTGTAAAGTTTGGCACAAGGAAATAAAGAAGGCAGTCGACGCCGACTCCCTCCAGACGCTATTAAGCAAAGGTAAGCGGTATGAATCATTTGATTTCATTTGAATTTGCATTTGTTTTGAATTTGCAAATGCAGTGACCCGTGTAAACTGTATGCAGCATGAAATTCCATTGACTCGCATCACGCTTCACTCCTTCAGTGTCTTTTAATGCCGTTTTGTATTGACGTGATTTTGAAATAAAGAGAGTCGATTGTTTATTGGGCTACGTCATTAAATGTTCATTTGAAGTGATGTTCGAGTCATGATATTGTCAACTCTGGATCATACCTTCACCTTGTGAAGCGCGTGACAAGATGCTACCAAATGCCAAATGCTCTCCCGGCCCCGGGTGTTCTGGTCTGTTCTTGAAAAAAAAATATGCATGCATATAATAAAATTTGACAGAAAAACTAGTTCGAGACCGAATTTTTATCAAGTATTCTTCCATCCGTTTGGAATTTCAGAGGAAAATCTATAAACTCGTGTTGTCTGATCCCGGGTCTGATCAAAGTCCAAAAAGCACATGGCATGATTGCTCCAAAAATGTTGGGTGAGCAGGGCTAGATTTGAAGTTCAAAATAAAAAAAATCAGCACCACTGAAACTATAAATGTACCGTTTATAGTATGAAATGATTTTTAAAAATGCATATTCCAATTTTATTTAGCTATTGGTATATATGTCAGTCATTTCTTTTATTATTATACATTAACTAGTAAACCTTTATAACATTAAAAACAAAAATTAAAAATATTTAATTTAAAACATTTTATAGGGAAAAATAAGCTGGAAATTAAAGAAGAGAAACTTGTGTCATTATTCCTTGATGACGGGATGGAAATTGATGATGATGACACTTTCTTGTTATGTGAAAAAGGCACCGTCTTCCACTTTGTACCAGATGGTGAGAAATTGACATCAACAAACGAAAAAGCAGAACCATCATCCTCAGCAAATGTTGTTGTCCATGAGAATGCAAATGTGTCCATCCAGCAAAATGTGTCTGGATTGTCACATTATCTACCACCAATCTACATTATTCAGTTCATCTAACCATATTTTTTTGTCACAGTATTTAGGAAATAATAATAAAATGTGGCCCAATTATTTAGTTGAATGTGTTTGATCATTTTGCAGAGAATATTGTTGAACACAAATTTGTTTCTCTATTTAGTGGTGTCTAGAGCTGACCAGAGAACAATAACAGCCAGTGAAAATGGCACAATTTCAATAGGACCTCCAAAAGCAGTGAGTTGATTTACATATTGGTTTGATTGGTGGAATAATTACCATATTTGCAAATTATATTTCGTGTTTATCTTCTTTTTTTTGTAATCACAGTTTATTATTTATAATATAATTGGATCGGGGGTAGAAGTTGAATAATGAATAATGGCGAAAAATAAGTTAGAATAATGAATTGGCCTTAACATTGTATGGAATATTATGGTCAATAATGAATTACCAAGAACGAAGAAAGAATAATGAAAAAGAAGTGAGAATAATGAATTATTAAGGAAAAATGGGCTAGGAATAATGAATAACCACTAATTATTCTGCTTCCATCCCCGAACTTGGCAAAGTGTTCATACTTTAGACAAATTTACTGCAAAGCAGAAAATGTCAGAGTCAATTTTGTTTGACCTTGAAAGATCCAACGCAAATCAAATGGCAATGCGAATGCAATGACAATGTGATGGCCCGCATTTGTGATTGGCTGAGAAGCAATTTATTGTGCGTTTATTGGTCAAAAGTTGCGCGTACATGTTTGCATATGAAATATACATATTATGGGTATGTTCCTTATCAATAACAAGAATAAACAAAGACAAACAGAAAAAGTAATCTAATAGTATTAATTAATTGAACCTTTGAAGACCTGCCCCAGGGTTCTTGGGGTTATTAGTAATAGCACAGAACCAGATAAGGCCCATATAGAGTGGAAATTTTGGCCAAAATAAATATTAGTTGTATATGTGTAATTATTTGGGACTTTAGAGTGCAATAATGCCTTATTTTCATGAAAAAGAACATGGGCCATATTTTTTGTTTGATATCAGATTTCAGATGACCTTGGCACTCAAAGAATTGACGTCGTGGTGGATGTGAATAAGATAAGGGAAGAAAGTGCTATCTACAAGGGGTTAAAACCTGGTTGCTTTCTGTATGAATATCGAAGTAAGCTGAATCAGGCTTCCTTTGAAATATGCCTGGAAAACCCCACCCTAATGAAAGACATGGGCAATGTCTGTGAGTTAGCAAAGCAAAAGGTGGACAGAGATGGTTATAATTATAAGAAGAGGAAGTCGCGTTCCTCCTCGCTTGGAGCTGCAGCAAGACCTGAAAAACAAGTGAAATCGACACCAGCAATTAGATCAAGACAGATCAAAGAAAAAAGTGAAGATCTGGAAGAAATTAAGAATGAGATCATGCACTTGGATAATGCAAGAAAAAAGGCAAGAAATGTGAATAAGGATGAACGAGCACTCCATCTTACAAAAGAGTTGAAGCCCCTTCGTGAGAAACAGCGACAGCTGGAGAAAGAGTTAGAACTTCTGCAGCAGAAGGACAAGAAATCCTCTAAAGACAAGGAGCGACGTAAGCAGAGGCAAGGGCCTATCTCTTCAAAGAAGCAGTCCAAGCCATCAAGTTCTTCCAAGACACAAGGCATTGATTCCCTGCTAAAGAAACTTCAAAGCAGTGGTGGTGATGCCAAAATACCAGAACCGCAGGAAAGTGATGTAGTTACCCCTGACCCCATTACTGTCGACAAAAACACTGAGGAAATATGTCCGTCCACCATCCTTCTAGACAGCCAGGACAGCCCTGTAGTTCCACCTGAGTCCATCATTGTCGAAGACAGCACGGAAGGAAGCACATCTGTCTTGCTTTCAGATGGAAACCACCGAAGCAGCCCGAGCCATAATCAAGTACTGCAAGATGCCAACATGGAAGATGTTGCTACAACCATTCAATCAGCTCCCTTTACCGACAGTGTGAATAACTCTGCTTCACAAGCCCTGCAGCATGAAGAGTCGTCATCTTCCGAAAGTGAGTCTTTTTTAGTGTCAGGTCTGGACAGCCAGCTGACTGTCCAGAACTTAGAAAATATCTCACCCTGAAAAAGGAAGCAACGTGTGACATTAATGTTTGTCGAAAGGGAGAAGGCATTTATCAGTCTAAGTATTGTGGCTTAACTTTATTGGAGTTTGTTAATGCTAGGACTGCATATTGCAGGAACACTCATGCTACTGGTGCCACATGCCAAGAGTGCAATGCATTGATAAGTGCAGCCAATGACATTATTTTGGGTGTTATAGTTGATGTTGCAGAAACATTTCGGAAGCATTTTCCATTCGTTAAATATAGAAGTTATCATGCCAAACGACGATTTATGCAGCTGCCCGTGGTTGTGTATTTGAGGTATCGCAAAAGGGGAAGGGTTCGCAGTGGTTAGTGATGATGGAGCAGCAGTCTGGTGTGGATTATGTTTCATTTGTTTCTATGTTTCACAAACTGATCCCATCTGACAATAATCCTTGCCATTTGAGTAAAGATACCCTTGCTGGTTTGTGTCAGTTGGCATCTTCAGAGTCTGATAGAAAGTTGATCAAATATGCTGCTTGTGGAAATCTATCTGCAAAGAGTGCGCGTGGTTTGTATGGAATTTCGAACTATAACAAACTGAAATCAGAAGAAGAACAAGCACTGGAAAAGGCATGCCAGATACGGACTGAGGTTATGCAGGTTGCTGCCATTGAAGAACGGGCATTTCTGCGAACTGTTGGTGTAGATTTGAGTAGTGACAGTGACTCGGAATTCGACGACGGCTCAAGTTCATGTGAGTGGAGTAGCGATAGTGATGCCACATCAAACTCAACAGTAACATCTTCTGCAGGAGTTGTGGATACAGCAAGTGACTGTGTTTTGTCTGATTCTGAAAGTGACGATCCAGAAGATTGGTTAAATGTGACCAAACTGAAGTCACCAGAAGGAATTGCTTTGATCAAGAAGCAAAGGAGGATTATCCGGACCAGAGCAAAGCGAAGAATGGCAAAGGAACATACACAGGCCTGCTTGTTGAAACGCAAAATTCCAAAGAGGGTTTCATCCATCTTGAAAGAACTTCCAAATATCGGATCTGATATTGAACAGTATGTTAGAAGCAGGAGATGTGGTGCTGATGCTTGGAGAAGAACAGGAGTGACTACCTTCGACGGAAATCGAAAGCGTGGGCCGAAAGTTTCCTTTAGACGGATACAAGACCACCTCCGTGAGAAGTACAACACGGACAAGATAGGTTATGGAACTGTTGTTCAGTTATGCACGATAAGAAACAAAAGGAAGCTATCGGCCAAACGCTACAAGGGCGTAGCTAAGGTGACATGTAGGCAGTCACGGAAGGGTTTTAATATTAAGTACAACCCTGATGCCCACTGGAGCTGTGCATTTTACAAAGCCCTGGATGTGTTGCAACAGAAAGACGGACGAAATAAAGTTCTACTGAACAGGGACGACCAGGCTGGCTTTAGGTTGGACACAACCTATACACACAAAGGCCGTGGTGTGCTATGTGAAGAGGCTGAGACAACGACAAGAGTTGACTATGTGAACAAGTACAGTTCAATACTGCAGACAACTTCCTACCACATCATGGAGTCCGAAACAACGCCCCAGGCCTGTGCAGGAGTTATTAAGGCCCAGTTTGTGTTCCCCAAGAATCCGTCCCAGCATGCCGCAGATCTTCGTATGGTGGAAAACCATGACGAGTTTTCAAATTTGATTAAGAATAAGGAATTCGATTGCATCCGGGTTGATGGTGCTCATGACGAGAGCCCTGCTGGCTTGGAGACGCAATTTCTTTGGACAGAGCGCCATATTAAAAATGCCAAAATATGCTCAATCGTCACTACTCGCCATAGTGGTGGAAGCTATTTGAATCGCGTAGAGTTACAAAATGGGTGCCTTGCCCTTGCCCACAGCCATCTGTTCATTCCATCAACGCTAAATGGATCAAATTATAACACACAAGGTCTTGATACTGTCAAATTACGCCAGAAATTGGATGCAGCAACATCAGTTTATATCGACCGGGTAGATGGTGCACCTTGTGGCGATACACCCATTATACTTCTGCAAGGATCAGGTGACCAGCATGCTGCATACCTCCAAACATTTTTAGTGTGAATACCCAGAAAATGCTCACTTCTATGGCTCTACAAGAATCTGAGGTCCTGTGAAAGTAATTCTTAAAATCAAAGTTAGTTGTGGTCTGCCTTAAATCATCAACCCCTTCCAAGAAAAAAAAACACTTGCAAAAACATTGCCACTCACAGGTTCGATGCACTCTGGGCTGTCCTTTGCTCCTTCGAATATTCCTATCAATTTCGAT
Source organism: Epizoanthus stellaris (assembly GCA_025403545.1). NCBI lineage: Eukaryota > Metazoa > Cnidaria > Anthozoa > Zoantharia > Epizoanthidae > Epizoanthus > Epizoanthus stellaris. The sequence goes on from JAOBYG010123321.1 coordinate 6,005, forward strand.
CGTTTGACACTGTATTGGCGCTTGCTGTTGAAAACTGTCGACATTAACTGTCTGTGCTGGACCCGTCCCCACACAGTAACATGCATAAAGAATACTGTGGGATGTTGTGGTATATCTTCAGATCCTTGCTTTCTGCTAACTGCTGAACAGTCTTTAAAACAACTTGCTTGACATTGGTTTCCCTCACAAATGTCACTTCTGAGTTCTCTCTGAGTCTCTTTTTCTGTAATTGTGAAAGTACCTCACTCAAACTGAATGTATGACCAGTCCATATGCTCCTGAAGCTTAGCTTCCAAAATATTCACACCAGTTACATCCTCAACAGCACACTTCACCAGTCTCCATGTTTCTAGTGACATTTCAGATTTCAAACCTGCTGCCTCAGAGGGTGTAATTGTTGCTAAAAATATTTAACCAGCCTGTTTACAGCATTTTGCATAGTTTTCTTTGTTGCAACCAATCAGTGAAATTCTCTGTGTGTTTATTGTCTTTGTTTACTCTTCTTCACTTTGTTCATTCAGAGTAGTACTAATTAGCAAGTAGTGTTTCCTGGTATTTACGTCTTTCTCTGAGAGTCCTTGCTGAAGCATCACTACTTAAAATTTCTGGAATCCTGACAGGGCTCGTGGTCGACCATGAATATTTCTTGTGCTTATTAGTCAACAGACGACTTCTCCTTTTTTCCAAGAGGCACCTGAAACTCTCTCTTCAAAGAGTCACTTCTTGCGTGGTGTTGTTGGTTAGGCTACTGAGTTTGGCTTCAAGTTGAAGTAGCCTTGTGCTTTGGTTGAGGGACTTGGAGCTTTCGAGAGTGGCGGTAAAAACAAATGTAGGCATCAAACCAACTGGACTCCCCTCTTCCTGTGCTTCCGAAATGAAGAAAAGACAAGTTCTTCCACAATTTTCGATGGCGTGATAAAGTATGGAGTTTCTCATTTACAGTTCCAAGTCTTAAGAGGTCTTGAACTGATAAACATTTCAATATTTCAATCAACATGTCTTATGGAAGTGACTCTTTCATTATTGCAAGATTTTTGTTTTGTGCTTGAAGGCTAATCCTTTATTATATTGAATCAACTCATCATGTGTGATTACAAATACTTTTTCTTTGTATTTACATAATAATGTTATTGATGGAGCTTGGTACCCTTCCCCATGACCAGGAATTTCTCTTGGGGGCTGGTCGTTTATGAACTGGAAGAGGGGGCCGGCCAATTTCTATAACACTGACCCCCCATACAAAACTCCAAAATCAAACATTTTACGGCATGGCACCATCAACCATAATTCTTAATTCTTAATTATATATAAACTTACTTTCTTTCAGGTCTTTTGTAAACTGTGAAGCTACTGAAGCACTTATCAATGAGAACTTTCACTTTTGTGCTGTTGCTGAAGGTTATGCGGCATTTTAGTCAGGTAATTTCACAGATGTACAAATTTTACAACCTAGTTGGCCAGTTACAAACACAACAACAGCTCTTGCCCTTGCATAACTTGAGATATCAGAATGAACAAGAAGCAGTAGTAGTTGTACTAGTAGTCTAGATTTGCAGAAGTGAATGCAAACAGTTCTCAACTGGTAAAGTAAACAAGTCAGAGCAGTTCCAACTTGAACATGTTACTATATTACAGTGCGATGCATCAAACCGTGGACAGAATTTTTGCATAGTTTGTGGTTATGAACAGCCAATCAACTTTGCTTTTGCTTGACCATCGACAGTGCATGTGATGGGAGTTTACTGGAAGTAATTTCGTTTATAATGTGACTTTCTGATTGGCTACTCGTAACCACAAACTATGCCAAAACTTGCTGTGTAAATTAACTCTGTCCGTGGTTTGGCGCATCACACTGTAAATACAGCATATAACTCGCATTTGCTATCTTTCAAAAAAATTCGACTTGATTTGCCGATACTTGATTTATCTTAAACTTGCTGATGTTGTCAAATTTCACCAACTCTCCAAGGCTGTCAGGGTTAACGTGAACCACAGATATTCACAGGAGTTGATTAACGTGGACCACGGATATCCACTTAAAGTATTTGTCTCACAATATAAGGCCTAGACAGACCAAGATCTATTTATAACCAGAGTTCCGCTGTCTGGTTTCACTGCTCCTAGCAAACTCAACCAATCCGAGACATTACTATTAACTTGAAGCTCGCTGATTGGTCAATTAAAACAGCCCAAAAACCTCTTTATCATGAGACATGTACTTTAACTCATCTTAACTTGCTTCATCTTGCCTTTTAATACTTGCAGCAAGTTTTTGCCTCAGAGTGGGCCACACGTAATTACGTAAATATTTTAAACAATCTACACAAAAAATGATATATTAAAGCAGTGTGTATAATGTGTATTAATATTTTTGCTAATGGACAATGTGGAACATGCAGTTTTTTAGTACATTTATGGCGGATACATGAAATTATTCAAAATACAACAACAACAACACATTCTATATTTACACCCGTGTTTGAATACAGAATGTGGTAATGAAAATTGAATAGATTGGGGTGTTAGGTTGCCAGATACACAGGGTGTCCGCGTGTGGTGCATGTAAATAGTGAAATTCAAAATCATAAATATTGGCCGCATTCACATGTTGGCCCATCCTAAATACCAGAAAGTCCCCAAAGTAGTGACCCTCATTACTTTCGAATTTAGCAGTCCTTGGGGGCCGCTACGTTCGGGAGTCATTACTTTCAGGGGGAAAATCCATAATGAGATCTATAGGGAAATCAATAGTGACCTTTGAAAAATTACTTTCAGAGGGTCACTACGTTCGGGATTTTACGGTACAAGTTACATCCCTAACTTGGGCCCTACATTTTCTTCCCAAAATGTATGGCCTGTACCATGGAAATCAGGGTAAATAATTCATGATTTACATGGAAATTTATCTAGAGAATAAAAGCACACAACCCTGCATATGGTGTTTAATTACAAACTAAGGAGAAGACCGTTCTATAAATGCAACTACTTGCAAATATATATCTACCCAACGTTACCATCATCTTCAAGAGGGTCAAAGTTTGTATGAAGAGCACTCATCACAACATCGCTAACAGCAAAGTTCACTGGTTGAACAGCAACACCTTCAATGTTATTATCTGGGATCGATACCATAATGTGCTAGATCAGTTTCATTGTCGTTAAATATGTGGTTGATGCCAGTAGATTGTGAATGACGATTTCTTAGACGGCCAGAGATCCAAAGTTGATGAGGGTTTTGGTTATGTTCTGTTGAAATCGGATGGTTGTTGTACATTTGCGCGAAGTGTTCAATTAGTCTGTTGATTCTGGGAATGTAAACATAATGCAGGTCTAATATCTGTAGATTGTTCTGTCTATCAAGTATGCCCGAGTCTTCCATATGATGGAATTGAAAACTAAAAAGTGATGTAACATGGAGACCAACTTCACGCCAAAGTCTTTCTATTCTTGTATTATGGACGCTGGATCCGGTAATGAAACTGCCCCTGCCTTCACCACGCACCCATATCATACATTATAATTCAACAATAATTTTATCTGCAAAATGGTGCATTTCTATTGGTCAAGATTGATCATGTGATGTTTCTCGCAGGGCCACTATCAGGCGATAGTGTAGGGCCAATATCGCCGAGCAATCTGACAGCTAAAGAATTGTTTACCAAACAAAAATGGCTGATAATTCAGCGTCTAGCTCTAGGTTTGGTAGCACAAGTACAGAAAAGAACAAACAGCTCGTCTCAAATGCAACACCACAAAACACAAATTTTGGTACAAAGTTTGCATTTAATGTTTTTAACGGTAAGTAGCACAGATATTTTTATACCTGAGATGACAGCCGGCTTTGTTTACAAAAATCGTTCACGCAAAATATTTTTTCTTTCTACAACGATAAAACATACTGTTACAATACAAGGAGATTACACTGTAAAATGTTTTCTCAAAAGTTGCATCCAAACTCTTTATTTTAGCATGGAGACAAGAAAAAGAGATTGAAACTGAATTAAAAGACTTCGCGCCGTCCGAGCTGGCAGCAAACTTGGAAAATTTCTACGTAGAAGCAAGAAACGCCGACGGAAAATATTATTCTCGTAATTCAATGAAAGCAATAAGGAGTGGTTTAGATAGATACCTGTCGTCGTCGCCTCATCGAAAGCCCTACTCCATTACACGAGACCGTCAGTTCCAGAAAGCAAACCAGGTTTTGGACGCACATCTGAAGTATCTCGCACGGGAGGGTGAAATTGGACCAACAGAACACAAGAAAGCTCTTTCCAAGGAAGACCTAGAAAAGCTTTACGAGGCGAAACAGCTAGGCGATGAGACTCCAGAAGCACTCCTCCAGACAGCGTGGTTCAATACTATTCTCTACTTTGGTAAACGTGGCCGAGAAAACCAGAGAGCTATGACACCGGAAGATTTTGAATTTCTGAAGACGGCAAATGGCCATGAGTTTTTGAAACTGAAGATACGAGCAACCAAGAACCACCAGGGTGGCCTTAATGACAACGAGGACCAGAGCAGTGCACTGATGATGGAATGGCCCGGTAATCCACGATGTCCAATCCGTGTCCTAAAAAAATATCTTCAAAAGAGAAATCCAGATTGCACAGCTCTGTGGCAAAGGCCAAAATCCCACGACTCGGCGAAGTTCAGTGCCAACGATGAAGTTTGGTTTGCCAGGGTTCCCTTGGGGAAAAACACACTAAATTCAATGTTACAAAACATGTCCAGAAGAGCTGGTTGCTCTGTTGTCTACACTCCACACTGCTTGAGAGCAACGTCTGTCAAAGTTTTGAAAGCAGCAGGCCTTGAGAGCTGCAGAGTGAGGAATGTAACTGGCCACGCTTGCGATAAATCAGTTGAAGAATACGACGGTAATTGCCCCACTTTCGAGCAACAAGCCCAGTCTTCAACTATCGTAAGCGGCTTTCTGTCA
>JAOBYG010123432.1:0-10939 GCA_025403545.1 Epizoanthus stellaris
AACAAAAATTGACAAAATAGTAAATAATAAGGACCTCCCGCCTCATGTTTTTGGTGATTCCGGACGGGAAACTAATATTTTTTTTTACTTGGCCTTATGGGTCATACGATCTTAGTTTTAATTCTTCCATGTCTTATTTTAACCTCTTTTTTAGAAATGTTACAAAAATATTGCAAGAATTCAAGCTGTCCTTGTTATTACCGCAAGTTGCAAATTTAAAATACAACCGAAACTAATTATAACCGCGCGCCCCTGTGTGTCGCCAGAATACAAATTAATGGACTGCATGCAGCCCAAAACCGAAGGCATTTTAGATATTTCAGACATTTCTTTTTCTTTATCTGTCCAGCATGCATGCAGCAATAAGTTGATCTCTATAACCGAAAATTATTACTATCAGAAAGCCGTTGACCACCTGTGTGGGGATAATTCCTTCTGACAAGGTATAGACACGTTTGTCAAGAGGTTTGACATTCGTGGTAGATGGAGTCAGATACTGCTAATCAGAGATTCGGAACAATGTTGGAAGTTGCTCGTGCATGCGCGAGCTAGTAGACAACCGAAATTTCCATCAGTCTTTTTTCTCCTTTGTACTATCTGCTGGCAGCTGTGCCTACACTTTTATTTACTCGGCACGAGATATTTAGAAACTTTTCAGAGTTGTTTTAGGTCATTTCCATCTTATATTCATCCATCACTTGGCATAAGTCGCCTTATACAAGTTACGAAATATGTCATCGCAATCATTGCAATCTAAAGTTTAGGATTATCTGATATTGTGTTGAAACAAGCTTTGTTTTAAAAGCGAACCATCTGTTGCTGTCCTTCATTCCAACTGCAGATACCTGAAGGTTTTATTCACTGGAATTTGTCACTGATTTTTAAAAAAAAGACATCGTGTTTTTGCGACCAGATAATCCGTCATGGGGTTTTACAGCGTGCAAAAACAATTTCGTGATGGGCTTATTTTTGACGAAATCTATCTTTGATTTTGAAAAGTTAATGCGGCCATGGATTGCAGGATACATTTTGTATAATTTGTTTCCCTCCCAGCCACTTTCACTTTGTTTAAGACTGTATCTGCTCCGTAGTCCATGTGACTTGCTCGGTCAGTCAAAATAAAAACTCATTTTATGTAAACCCATTTCTCAAAATTAATACGCGTATCGTATATAGTCCGCTAATACATTAATCATGTTTACCAGAACGTGAACACTCAACAAAAGCCATTATTAGAAAAGCTGGATCTGACAAACATGATTATGAACTGAAAATAAACCAAAAAATGGCCAATGTAAACAGTTTATATACACTGAATGATGCGATTACCCCGGTAATTACTATTGACTATTTTCAGCGCCTGTTAATCCCGATTATCGTCACCATGCAGAAGTGACTAGGCTCTGGGCATGGCACTGGGCATGTCACACACGTGAACCTAGGCACTAGCACGTCTCGGCATGGTGCTATGTTCCAGTTTTGTTTACTGATCCATGTTTTGAGAGTAGCTACTATTTTTTAAACGTATACATGTCGGCATCAAGCTGTGTACTTACGTCTGAACGCGCCTTATTCTCCTTGTACTGACGTAAGGTTCTCTGTATTCACAAAAGTTACTTCCGGTTGTTTTCCCAACTTTTGCGACATCGTTTATAATCTGTGTTCCGGCTATCCTGTCCAATTCGTCCAGCCTGGGGTGAAACAGAGAAACGGATTAGATGTGGAGATAAGTTTTCAATAAAAAAAACTGAGTTAAATTACATTCACATGTACAGGCAAGAATGCAAGAACAAAGCTGCTGAAAATTCAAGTACACGTAAAATGTGTATATACTTGTGAGTATGTGATTGGAATAACTGAAACAATAAAATTGATAGTGTACCATGTAATGTTCACAATTTCATTTTGTTTTTAAAATAATATGTCAAAACAAGTCGAAATTAAGGTGGCGACTAACAAAATAACTGGACGTAACTGAATTCTTCCTCTGTTTCCAGCGCAAACTCAAATCTAAGAATTCTGTTGATTTAAGTTAGTGTGCACGTGCATGCGTCTTTGAAGTGTAATCTCTCTTTTTCCCATAAACTCTTAATATAGTTAATTATAGAATTAGAATACAGTTGGAATCCGATAATTTGAGCCCACTGCCCAACTTTCGAAAATGACACGGGAACTATATTGACTACATATTGTGTCTATCAGGCGAAAGCATGGCTCGAAGTTTCAGAAGTAACAAAATTAGCCATGGCCCACAAATCTCACGTTTGGTGCGCTGAAATATTTCAGAAACTTTCTTATCTTTCTTTCACAATCTCAAGTTCTACTCAAATTACACTACTTGTGCCTGTAGCAGATTTAGAATGCTCAATCCCGAATTTAACCAACATCCAAGAAAAACATAAAGCAGAGATTGGATACGCCTATTATTATTGCACGTCTGTTCCATGCAAGGCAACATAACCGCTACAAGTTAAGAGAACAAATTTCATTTCTAGAAATAGTCAGATTTGAGCCTAATACGAGATGATCAAATCCTATGGTTTCTGATTATACCCAGTGTAGTGTATACTTACAAATCCAGGTCTTCACTGTCTCCGCGCACGCTGCCAAGCACAAGAAATATGGCCAGTAGCCCAGTGGCAAGTATACTGACACGGCGAACAGCCATTTGCTTCCTCGAAAGTACGCTACAAATTTTTTTAAGAACTTCGTTTTCAATCCCGCTGAAGTTAAGAAACTATTTCCAGCCAAGCTCTGCAATATCAGCTATAAAGCAGATACTGCTGATAAATGGCAAGCGGATTGGACTGATTCGGACGCTAATGTAAAATTGTAACTTGATCTTTCTGACCTCGTCAATAGTTCCGTGTTGCAGTGCCCGGGCACTATGTTTGAATCAGCACTGGTATATATCGACACTGCGCCAAACACATACAGCAAATAAGTGTGCAGTTTAGACTTATGATACATACACTTACTTGGCACTTGCAAATGTCTTACTTGTTACTCGATCGTTGCTCTTTAATACCGCATCAGTTAACGTTTTTAAAATAGAGTTGTTAACGTTATTTATGGCACGTGTAACTCAAGTTTTCGTGGGAAAACGTAAAACGCGAGAACAGTTTTCATTAGAAAATAAAATTCCATTTATTTCACTTAACACATTTGTAGGGGGAGGGGAGGGTTTGACGCGGGTTGGAATGGTCATGACTGCCGAGGTACGAGGGGATGGAATACAGAAGATTGGGGGTCGGGTTGTTGTGTTATGTTGTAGTAGGGAAAGGACAGAGTGTGATTGAGTGGTATGGGAATATGGGTACGATCGTTATTTTGTTGCTTTGCTGGGTATTATAAACTTTTGACGGATCATCGTGATAATTAAGCGTGAGTGAATGTGAATATGGGAAGGGTAAGGATCGAGTGCTCTTTGCATGGTGACGCTGGTAATGCGTCTTTGCAAGTATTGAGCATTTTAGGGTTTTGATGATATCTTTTATTGTCAGTCGTAAGCTTTATATGCACGTGCGTGATTCAACAAGTGTCTACTCTGAGTGAGGGTACGTTCTTATTCCGGAATACTTGGAATGCATTCTGTGTATTCTGCCCCGAGAAGCAGAATAGCCAGAATATTCTGAAATAGGAATATTCTTTTTCCGGAATATCCCATACGAACACACCCTTTATAGTCGCTACGTGGATGAATAACAGATTGTTGTGGTTCTATATTTAGTCTTGAACACAAACATATTTCAAAATTTTTACTGCCCACGGTTAATTCTACTTATTTCTCAGAACCTGAGTTTCGACTATCGCGAAGGCCCAAAAGATATTTAAGAATTATTTCTCCTCAATGTGATCATCCTACACGCACTACCTTTGGCAGAGAACAACACAACAATTATCAGTTTATTGAGGGGCTATGTTATAGTCTGTGTACGAATTCCAGAATGTGTGTTGTGGCTCTTTCGGAGGATGTTGTACTGTTATATCAAAGTACAAATTTAGCCGGAATTGTTTACTTTCTTTTTAGTAACAGAATAAGGTGAATGGATAGTGGAGAATGTAGCTTGGATGAATCCGACATAAACGTCGATTTCCTGAAGGGGCATTTAAGACCAATGTTTTTTTTATTTGTGATACGTGATTTCGTGAAGTGCGAATTTATTTATCTTGAACTGCGTGCACTAAAGGTATGTCGTGAACCGATCCCCAAGGAAGTCGAAATATTATTATCAAAATCTGTATACAGCAAAAGCCGGTATTGTGCAACATCTCGATTATCGTAAAACATAGCCTTTAGTTCGTAGTTACCAAAGTTTCTTCCTTGGAGACATCAGCATGAATCGACACAGGGACCAGACGATTACGAGAAGTTAGTTTACGTGAAAGTTGTGAAATTCCATTCCACTGATGTGAACTGTGGCCGAGTCTCCCTTACCGATCATTGGGTATTGATGCCATGACAATCGCCTCTTGTTCCGTCCTGTCAAGGCACTAAAGGTGTACACTTATAATCAAAATCATAATCATAATCGTAATCGTAACCGTAGTCGTAATCCTAATCGCAATCGCAATCGTAATCATCACAATCACAATCATAATGATCATTATCATTGTGTATCATTCAAAGCGCATCGAGACGTTAGGTGGGATGCGCTATATAAGCACTACCATTTACTATTTTATTTATTTATTTATGATAATGATAATGAAGATGATGATGATGATGAAGATGATGATGGTGATAATAATAATAATAAAGATAGTTTATTTACATATCTTTGAAGTACGATATATTTACAACGTGTATCAATATAAAAAAGTTTACATCAGTTCTCTATGCAAGGGACTGGGATTTATATAATCCTTTTAAAAAAAATCATTAGTACAAGTTGTACATTGTATAAATAACATGATGTCGTAATCAATTAAATCATCTATCAGCACTTACTGATCTGATAGAGCCTAGAATGCAAATGTGGCGTGTTTTGTTCCCGACTTAGACCCAATACCCTGTTTCAGTATAAGGAGGTACTTGAGAAATGGTTATGAGTATCATCTGCATAGCTGAAGCTATCAAGTTATGTTATCCAGGAATGGGATAAAAATCTTGACCTTTCGTGTGTGATGTAAAAACTCTTGACAACTAATTTGGTAGTGAAATTTTTTAGGATATGTAAAGGTTTTAAAATAGTATAAATCTTGTAAAATGATACTGGGTGAACGAAAATAACAGGGTAGATGCACATAGTGTTCAGTCTACGCATGCTCATACTAAGACAGCAAATTCAGGCTGTTTCTTGAACCAATGTTCTGGATAATAGAATCCTTTGGCTATGCCACTAAAACTGGTTTCTTAATCTGTAGTTGAATATCATTTAACATTATCACTGAAAATGTTTGTCGGTATTTGCCTAAATGGAGTGAAAGCAATTTGAACTCCAACCTAAAATAGCTGCATCCAAAGCTTACTTTTTTTGTAACACTAACTGTACTCTGTTTTCGAGTTCAATTTGGATTGGCCAAGTTTACAAACTCATTGCGTTGTCTCTGCTCTTCTTTTTCAACCAGCACATGTAAGGACCAACTTACCAACCGACTAGCCTGCGTGCTATTTTCGTCAGAAGTTTTTGAAAAAATTAATGCGGCGGGAGGTTTATATTTATATTTTTCATTTTTCCGTTGTTTTCAGCTACTCTTTTGAAGAGTAAGCGACTTTTGGACGCGTTTTCTAGCAATTTCTGACAATCCATTTGAAGTACAGAACACCTAGAATAACATCATGAGCAGAAAATGGTGGTCAGTAGTCCGATTTACATTCGATTGGTAATCAACTGACCGCCAGAGTTAAAGAACCTTAAGGTTTAAAAAATAAAAGTAAAGTAGATAATAGATGGGGGCGCTGATGAGAAACTGGGATTTTTTTTAATTTGGCCTAATCTCAGACTATTGCAAAGAAAATACGATAACCAGCCTTATAGAATTATCCCTTTTAAAAATACACATTTGAGCTCTTTGTGAACTGTATACTGTAGTTTATTAAAGTTAGGTCTCTTAGAGGGGGGTTTAGTAGAGGGTAGATACAGATCGGTTTATATGTAATAAATAGTGCTGAAATGTTATATACTTCACATTCACAATCAGTACAAGAGCATCTTCACAACTGAATTCTCATTTCTGTGTGTTGTCATTAAGAAATATAAACATTTCTGTGGTTTCCATATAGGTTCGATTTCCAGCCGACTCCTGGGTCCGGTCTTCGCTCCTCGGGGGTCCTATGTTTTCCATCAAGTTATGGTAACACGAATGCAAGTTTGCAAGAACAAGAAATAACTATGGTAGTAGCAGCCGAAGGCGAGTGTTTTCACGCCTATTTCGCGTTCTCCCAAACAAAGTGTTACCATAACTCAACGGAAACACCGGAAATGTTTTCTATTTCCCTTATAAACGCAGCCATTAGTCATTACACAAACAAGGAATTTCTATGTTTTCCATCGAGTTATGGTAAACGGCTTTCAACCAATCAGAACGCGCGTTATATCTAGTTTATTTTATAATTTTCATTCTGTACTAACGAGCAGAGGAGGGAGACAGTTATGTACATTTCCAATGCCTGGGAGGGGCTTATTAGAAAAGTGGATAAAGAGAGAGAGAGAGAGGGGGGGGGGGGCTAAATGGAGGAAATAAAGTAATGAATAGTGTTAAGCTTTTGGTCTGACGACAGTAAAGGTCATACTATCAAATGCCCAGGAAATTCTTGACCTATCCGCTTTAAATCTCAAGGAGGGGCTTCACCTTTTAAATAGAAGATTTGATGCCCTTATGCATGCTAACACGAATAGTTCTCTCTAATTCAGGTAATCGTCATTAATATATGGATGGGAGAATTTATTACAAACCAAACCACTTGTAATATCGATATACCACTCATGCAAGTTACACCTGAAAAATACGTATAGCTCAAAGCTGCTCTATCTGCCAAATAAGAACGTTGTTGCTGTTGTCCGTATATTAAGAGGAACATTACACAATATCTCGTAGATAATGGTTTTAATATTCTCGTTGCAAAAGTAGGCAACATTTCACTTGTACGGAAGCCTCGGTTGTGAGATATATCGTTCTTGCCACTCGGATCTTCTATCCTCTCAGCTGGCCAAAAGATGGATCTTCAAAATACTTGGGATTCGGAAATTCGCATTTAGGGAAAAATGTTGCTGTTTCCAATTGTTTGTGTAAGCCCAATCCGGAGGTATTTTTCTCCGAAAATTGTTTGGGATTTGGCTCTCTAAAATGCCATTTCCTGCGTTCTCGAGATTGAAAATCGACTTCATATTTTATTGCACCGTCAGTTTCGTACAAGTTGAAACAAGTTTATCCTATCAATTTGGGCGAATAAGGCACAGCCTATACATAATAATTTATAGGTGAGCCCCGAAAACCCTTCAGAGGTAGCAGGATTGCTGATTTTGTTGAAGCCACAGCTTGAAGCAAATCCAGGTTTTAATTGGAAGAACTGGTTGAAATTTTAAATATTCTACGCCCAAAACATCATTTTACTGCCAAATTTTAGGTTGACCCCCTCCCCCGCATCCTGTACCCCACCCCACCCTACGGGCCTGTTGCAATGTATTTTGGCATTCCCCATTATAAACTAGCACTCCATTGAAACATATGTTTACTGCACTCTCAGATTAACAGGGCGACTATCATATCTACTCGACACCCTGAAGAATACTCGTTTACGAATCCTAATATTGGGAAATAAAACCTAGGATTCTGACAATCCCGAAGTGCCTGTCCTGCTGAACATTTCGTATTTGTTTCCCGCTATTAAAGTGCAATTTTAACTTTCGGCAAATTTGCGCACCTTACGGTGGCATACGTCAACAAATTTGCGCACCTTACGGTGGCATACGTCAACAAATTTGCGCACCTTACGGTAGCATACGTCAACAAATTTGCACACTGGGACGAGTATTGCAAGATATAGTTGACTTGATCGTTTGTCTGTCCAGTCTGTCCCTCGCCTGAAAATCCGACCTTCTCCTCAGTCTCACTTTATTCTCTTTTATCCTTTGGTTTCCTAGTGATAGTTTGAAGCCCCATTTACACTTGGAAAAAGACACAAATGGGCACGGCAACACTCAAACTGGGAATAATGCAGCAATAGTTTTGCATCGGGAATGGACTTTTCGCATACCCACTCCAAATGGAAATAGTGCAGATATTTCAAAAGTTTTCAGTGATTTTCCATACCAGTTTTACTGACCCTTTACTGAGATTAGTGCGAGTGCACGGGTTGCGATTGTTCTAATAAAATAACATGTCTCCGATTAAGAAACTGAAAACAGTTTCCGAGTTTCTATCGATATGCACGCGTGCAAGTCTGGAAGAACAGGAAATAGTTATGGTAACACGAGCCGAATGCCCAGTGTTTTCAGTGCTATAGCTATTTCGCGTTCGCTCAAACTTTCAAGAGTATTACCATTACTAGAAATAAAGGAAACTGTGTTATATTTTCTTTATAAAATAAACGCAACCAGTGTATGAAAATAAAAACCGTGTTTTCATCCTGGAAAAAATCAGTGCAAGTTTTTTATATCTTGTTTATTTTATAAAAAAAGTTAAAACTAATCAGTGACCTTTTTAATTGCCTTCGTGAAGCTTATTCCGTTTAGCTTTGTTCAAGTCCTTTTAGGGAATTAAAAGGTAAGTACACATAAGAAAATCCCAACCATTTATCCTTCAGGTAAGTACACAAAAGAAAATCCGTTTATTCTTAGGTTAGCATGCATAACTGTTCAAAAAATATCTGAAATATGCTTATTGTGTTGAAAAGGCCACGCCAGTTACTATCCGGCAGTTTTTGACGAGTGCTGTTTAAAAATATCAAGACACAACTCACTGGCACTAAATAATAACTAGAACACTGGAATAATTCTAACAATTTCCGGCCTGCCACTAAATTTCACTAACAACCCGTCTTCCGAGTACCTAGTGTTTCTGCCAACTGCCGTTCAGTTTATTTTATCATTTCTAATGCCAGAATGCTGAAACGAAAACCTTGACTTGTGTGGCTGATCGCCATTTACTGCCCATTTACACAACACCGGATTTTTGGCACGGCTCGCACAAGTGATAACCGTGCCAATTAATTTTACACATGCTCGGACTATAGTTTAGTTTGGTGGGCCAAAAAAAATTCACTTTTATCCGAGCCGTGCCAAAGCTCTAATGCAGTTTCAGTAATCGAAATCTAGATTTCCAAGACCAAGGTTCTTTTTGCATGAATAAAGTAAATTGATGGCGATAGTTGATCCGAAGGACAAAGAAGGTAGCTACCGAGTATTTTGCGTCTCTCTCCAAAATCTGGGGGCAGTTCATCGGGCGAGTTGGGCAGCCTTGTGTATCGTCTATGGTTGTTGCAATGAAAACGAAATAGTTTAGGCAAATAGAAAATGTTTTAGCAGGGTCTTCTCTGAAAAAAAACAACCGTTTTTTCTGCAAATGTTTAGCATTATTAGTTTGCATTCGGAAGAAATTCGAACAAGTTGGCCGGTTCTACTCTTTTAGATACGACCGAAAAGCACAAAATAAATGCCATTAGCGAACATGTGGGGCTGGTGGTACTTGCACGGGTGTCGTGTTCGCGTCGGAACACGCGGGGTTAGAGTTCCCAACATCCCATGTGTTTCACACGCGAAGTATAATCCCAAATGAGTTATTATTGATCCTGGGCCTTGGACATAATTTGTTCAGCTATGCAATGTTAGGGGCGGACCATTTGATATCGTGGGGTGGGGGTGGAAGAATGATTTGCGAGCAAATTTTTTTTTTGCCCTGGAAAGGGCCTGCAAATTTTTTTTTGCTTTTCCCTCTCTCTTTCTATTTATAATTTTGTGTCGTGCAAATAATTTTTTTGGGCTTTTCGGCTCGTGCAAATTTTTTTTTTACAAATTCTTCCACTCCCCTCCACAAAATCAAATGGTCCGTCCCTTACTATTAATTTACGTCATTACCGTCGTTAGATGTTAACCATAAAGCATACTTTTTAGACTGTTTGACGTATAAAAACTCAAAACAAAAACTCAAGAACTAAATTTGCATTTCATCACAAGGTATGCAAGGGGCTTGAAAGATAAAACTACAAATCAGTTTCTCGGAACACCGATTTTCATTCTAGTTTATTTCCTTTGAAGGGACTGGACATAAAAAGTCACAACAATATCCTCCAATCAGTGCGCGCATTTGACTCGTGATGAAATGGCGTAAACAGTATGGTATTTGAATGTTTCAAGGGGGAACTAGAGAGGGTTAATATAGGTTGAAGTTCAACTTTTTGGTTTGCAACAAAAATTCAAGAATCCAAAATGCTACTGGTCATTAATTAGATTAAATATGGGGGAGCTTGGGTCTCAGTTTTGTTTGTTACTTATGTGGGGGATTTCCATAAAACTGATATTTTTCAAAACAAACTGGCCACTGCAGCAGACTAAGTAAGGAAGTCTTGAAACATTTTAGATCTCTTTATATTTCTCATTCATATATGAGAAATATATTGCTTTATTATTTATTAGCAGATCTACCACGATCCAGTCAAACATTTCAATGAATCTTCCTTTAACTGCCAGCTGCAAGCTCCCGGCATCGAATACTGAATTGTTATATCGTAAAACTGGAACCCTCCCTTCCCTGCCTCGGAACTCACCTTCAAAAACTCACACATTCACTCACACACACTCACTCACTCACTCTCGCACTCTGTCTGTCTGTCTGTCTGTCTGTCTCTGTCTCTGTCTCTGTCTCTGTCTCTGTCTCTGTCTCTGTCTGTCTGTCTGTCTGTCTGTCTGTCTGTCTGTCTGTCTGTCTGTCTGTCTGTCTGTCTCTCTCTGTCTCTCTCTGTCTCTCTCTGTCTCTCTCTGTCTCTCTCTGTCTCTCT
>JAOBYG010123543.1:0-10939 GCA_025403545.1 Epizoanthus stellaris
GCTCTTGATGCGGCCGGCAACCGCAGCATCGCCTCGAATGAAGTCACGCTGATCGTCGAGCGGCCGCTGCCGGGACCACCGACCATTGTCTCTTTCGATGCCTTTGGCGATATGACCGGAGGCATCGTGCGCATCGAGTGGCTAGCCGGCCCTGGGCCAGCACCCGCCACCTATGGCGTCTGGCGGGCCAGCCAGCCGGGTGGCCCCTATACCGAGCTCGTGCGCACATCCGGCACGGTCGCCTTCGACATCTTCGAAGACACACCGCCGCCAGCACCGGTGCTCTATTACGTGATCGTCGCCTACGACACGGGCAACAACGCTTCCGAGCCTTCAGCCGAGCAAGTGGCGCAATTCGGTGACGAGCCTGCGGGCGACGTGGAGCTTTTCTATCCGGTTCCAAGCGTCCGAAGCTTCGAAGCTACCGGCCCCGTGCAGACGATCGCCGGCATGGCTTCAGCAGGTGCGGCGATCGAGCTTCGCTTAGAGAACGATCTGGTGGCCACGGCGATAGCGCGCACAACGACAGCGGCCGACCGGGTCGGCGCCGGTTGCGGGAGCATTCTCGAGCGTTCCTGGGTCTCGAGCGACGGGCGATTCCTATGGATCGATTGCGGCACCGAGCATCAGGTCGTTGATTTCGAGAGCTTCTCGGTCACGCCGGTCGATCTCTTCGGCGCCGGCACTGCACGCTTCGTGCCCTATACGAATCAAGTGCTCTTCACCACGAGCACCGGCGAAGTGCATAGCTATGACGTGCAAACGGGCGTTTCGTCGCTGCTCCTGGCGGGTGATATTCGCTTGGCTCTGGCCGTTCCCGAGGCCGATCCCGCCAGGCCTTCACCGGTCGATCGCCTGATTGTGCTAGCCCGGCATGACGGCTTTGCGGGTCTTTGGGACGTCAATACTTCACTCGACACCTGGACCCTCATCTTCGACCTGGGCTCGGGATTTGACGATGTCGTGACCGAAAGCCTCGACGTTTCGCCCGGCGGACGTTTCATGGTGTGGCTGCGCGGCACGCGCGTCGAGCTGCTAGAAGTCGCGACCGGTTTGCGGCGTCGTCTCACCAGTCTCGGCGATACCGATGCCATGCCGGGCTTCGCCTGGGATATTTCGAAGCTGATCTACTTCGAAGCCTACGATTCTGGTGGCGGTGGCTTGACTGGTGGTGGCTTGCCAGGAGGTAGTGGTGCCGCGTTCGGTCTTCTGAAGCTCATCGAGCGCATGGCCTGGCTCTACGATGTGGAGACCGGCACTACCACTGAGCTGCCGTTCTACTTCACGCGCCGAGCCCGCCTTACGCCGTGGAGCGGCTGGGCGGCAGCGGTCGAGGCCGGTGAGGGCATGCTGCTTTCGCTGCTCAGCCTCGACGGTGAAGAGGCAATAGAGCTCGACGGCTTCTTTGTCTCTACCGCGCAAGAACGGGCGCGTCCCACCGTCAGTGCATCGGGCCATCTCTTTTTGGTCGTCGATGGCGAAGCGATGCGTTACACGCCCGAGGGCCGATTCGAGGTCAAGGATCAGCCATTGGCTCCAGGCGCTAACCGCTACACCGCGGCGGACAGTAGCTCCGAGTCCGAAGCGATCACGATTCTTGCGCAAGAGGTCGGCGAGCCACTGCCACCAGATCTGACGCTTGAGCTGCTGGCCGTCCCGTCCTCTGCTTTCGCGGGCGACACGGTGCGGGTCACGGCCATCGTGCGCAATGTCGGCGAAGGTCGCGCCGAGGACTCGGACTTGTCGCTGGCGGCGATCCGTCCGGATGGCCTGAGCACGACCCTGGCGTCGTTCATGTTGGTGCCCGCGCTCGAGCCGGCGGCCACGACGTTGATGACGTTTGATCTCGCGGTGCCGCTGCCAGGCGCTTATCAGCTGAGCGGCCTGGTCGATACGGCTGAGCAGATCCCAGAAAGTGACGAGATCAACAATGAAGCGTCCTTCTCGCTGCGGGCCCTCGATCCAACCGGCGGCACGACCGTCGATCTTTCAACGGACCGCGCCATCTACGGCATGAACGACCGCGTCGGCAGCGACGTGACGGTGGTCCATAGCGGCGTCGATCCCTTCAGCGGACTCGTGCGTGTGTGGATCGAAGATCAAGCTGGCGTGCTGGTGACCGAGCTTGGTTCTGAAGATCTGGCGCTCGAATTCGGTGATGTCGCTCTCGTGACGTTCGAATGGCCGACCAGCATGACCTTCGCGGGCAGCTACCAGGTGCGGGCCGCGCTCGAGAGCTCGCAAGCCGAGGCCGGCGGCGAAGCGTCGGCGCTCTTCACCATCGCGCCAGTGATCGAGATCTCGGCGTTGCTCAGAGCCAACGCGTCTTCATTCTTGCCAGGCGCGACGGCTCGTCTCGAAGCACAGCTCGCCTATTCGGCGGGCAATGTCGCGCTGGCTGGTGCCGTTGCGACCCTCAGCGCCAGCGGCCCGAGCGGTGAGCCGCTGGCCAGCCTGATCGACTACCCGGGCATCCTGCTGCCGGGAAGCTCGGCGGCTTTCATTCTGCCGCTGTCGATTCCGGCGGGTAGCCTCGGCCTGCATAGTGCGACTTTCGATCTGCACGACGCTGATGATCAGCTGCTGGCACACGCTGAGGTCACGTTCCTGGTGAGCCCGTCCCCGGTCGTCTTGGCGGGAAGCCTCGATGTCGCGCCGATGGGTTCGCTTGGCCAAATACTTGACGTCGGATGGCAGGTCACGCAGGTTTCAGGATCCTCGATCGGCACGCTACCGGTCCGCGTCGAGCTTCGGCAGGCATCAAACGGCCAGCTGGTCTCGAGCGACGAGCAACCGGTCACCCTGCCTGCTGCCGGTACCGCCAGCCTGGAAACCGAGATGGCTGAGCCGGATGGCTACCTGGTGACGCTGTCTGCCGTGCTGCCTGAAGGCACCATCAGCCTCGATGTCGCGGCGATCGAGCTGGCCGACGAGACGCCGCCAAGCGTGCGATTCCTGCAACCGTTGCATGAGGCCTTCATCGGCTCGGACACCGCCGTGGTCGTTGAAGCAAGTGATGCCCATTCCGCCCTGACCTCGGTGGCCCTCCAGGTCGAAGGTGGCGAGTGGCGTGCGCTCGATCAGGGCGCGACCTCGGATCGTTTTATCGGTGACCTCGACGCTCTCTTTCCAGGTCTTGGCGACGGCGAGTCCGTGCTGATGGCGCGAGCGCGCGATGCAGCCCGGCTCGAGGCCTTCGCGGAGGTCTCGGTGACGATCGACAGGACGTCGCCTGTCATCACGATCAGCGGTGTCCAAGACGACGGCGTCTACCTGGCCGCCATCAGTCCGGCGGTTGTTGTTGAGGAGATCCACCCGAGCACGCTCACGGTGACGCTCGATGGCATCCCGCTGGACGCTGAGAGCTTTGCGGCCATCGAGGCGCTTGGAGCACATACGCTCGCTGCCTTTGCCACCGATTTCGCCGGCAATTCGGCAAGTCAGGTGGTTGGATTTATCGTCGCTTCGCTCAGCGCTGGGTTCGATGCGCCTGCGGCCGTGCCGCTTGGCGATGTCCTGACGGTCGACTGGCAGCTGCTCGCGGTGGATGAGGTCGCGCTGCCACCGATGCCCTTCATGATCGTTCTCGAGACGCTCGACGGTGATCTGATCGCTCAGGCGAGCGGCGAGGCTTTCTTCCAGCGCGGTGAGGCTTCCGGACAGGTCTCGCTGGCGACCGTCGGCGCGGGACTCGGTGAGCATCGCCTGAGGATCGATGTCACCGCTGCTTCCGGCACGCATCTGATTACCGTGGGCGCGGTCAAGCTGATCGACGTCGTGCCGCCCGGCCTGACCATCGACCGCCCCGCCGCGGGTGCGCTCGTCGGTGCGGACGGCTCGATTCAAGCGACGGCTGACGACACGCTGACCGGTGTCATCGCGGTTGAATTCCAGGTCGATGCTGGCGGCTGGCAGCTCATGTCATTGGCTGGCGGCTCGTACGTCGCAGACCTTGGCAATCTGGCCGATGGCTCACACCTGCTGGAGGTCCGGGCGACCGATGGTGCAGGCCTGGCGACGATTCGCGATCGATCTTTCACCGTCGACCGCAGCGCGCCGACCATCACGATCACCGGCGTAGAAGATGACGCGGCCTATCTCGAGCCGGTCACGATCGACATCGAGATCGAGGATGCTCATCCAGGCACCACGGCCATTCTTCTCGACGGTGAGTCCTTCGTCTCCGGGTCCACGGTCGATAGCGGCGGTGCGCATACGCTCGAGATCGAGTCCGAGGACCAGGCCGGCAACCGCGCCGAGCGCTCGCTGAGCTTCACGATCACGCTCGACGCCGTCTCACCGCGCGTGCTCAGCGTGACGTGGTCGCCTGGACCTTCTTCTGAATCAGGTGCTGAGTCGACTCCGTTGCTCAGTTGTGACTCGTTGCAAGCTGCCGTCAAGACGATCGAGGTGCGCTTCAGTGAGCCGATTCCGGCTGCGGCGACCAGCGGTGAGGACGTGCCATTTCAGCTCGTGCGGCCGGGTCAGAATCGAATCTTCGAGACGATTTATTGCGACCAGATCGAGGGCGATGACCTGGCTGTTCCTTTGGCGTTGACCGCCAACTCCGCGGCCTCTATCCAGCTCGATGCCCCCGGCCGCTTGCTTACGGATGACGCTTACCGCTTGCGTATCTGCGGAGATCTGACCGATGAAGCCGGCAATCCGCTCGATGGCAATGGCGACGGCATCGGCGGCGACGACTTTCTGCGCTATTTCCGCATCGATCGCTCGAACCTGCTCGACAACGGCCATTTCGACTGTGAGATGGATTCCTGGCAGATCGAGCCAGACGGTACCGTCCAGATAGACCAGAATCAGGCCGACTTCGAAGCGGCGCCGCATTCCGGCTCAGCGCGTATCGCCTTTGCCGCAGAAGAGGGATTCGCCCTCGGCCAATGTGTGTGGGTCGATCCAGCACGAAATCCCTACCGCTGGACTTCGCGGCTGCGCCTGGATGCTGGACCGGGCATTCAAGCCGTCATCTTCCGTCGCTGCGATCTCTTCAACGGCCCTGGTTGTGCCGGCGAAGGGCTGGGCGATCGGTTTGATGTGCTGGCGCTGGCCAATACTGACGGGAATTGGATCGACAAACCGCAGCCGTTCGAATTCAACCTCCCCGAGACGGCGGCATCGGCGTTCTGCGCCATCGAAGCCCGGTCGCTCGATGAGGCCATCTTCGAGCTCTACCTCGACGCTGTCCACATCAGCCCCTCAGACCAGCCGGCCTTCGCAGACGGTTTCGAAGCCGGTGACGTGTCGGCCTGGTCCGAAGCCGCTGGCCTCCAGGCTCAGCTCCCTTGAACATCAGCAGTGCACATCACGCGGAGGATTGTCTTGGAAGAATTTCTCTCGATACTCGAACTTGCGGCCGAGCTTCCGCGGCAGCAGCTCGCGCTTGGGGGAGGCACCTGATGGGGCTTTGGACTCTTCACGACCCGGCAAGTCATGACCGAGCGGGCGAGCGGTTGGGCATCCTAGTCGCGCTCGCGGGCTTCTCCCTCGCGGCTTGGGCGATCGGGCTGAATCTGTTTCCAGCGTCCCTATTACCCACAGGCGGCGCCGCTTCCGAGCGTGGTGCCGAGTTGGCCTCGGCCGCGTGGGTGCCGTATTCGGGTTTGATCGACAGCCGGCGCCGAGTCTTTGCCGTACCTTGTGCTGCGGACACCGTCGAGAGGCTGGAGACACAGGACGACGTGTCTCGGTTTCTCGAGGGCTTCATCTGGCTTGGGTCCTCTTTGCGGGCGCTGAGGATCTTTGCTGATCTCTCGCAGCTGGTCGCCATCGCGTCAGCCATCGCCATCGGTGTCTTGTTCGCGGCTAGCGTGCGCTCACGACGCCTGGTGAATGGTTGCCCTCCCTGGCTGCCGTATCTTTCTTTCCTGGCGCTGACCCTGGCGATCCTCCTGGCGCTCTGGCACCTGGGTGCATGGCCGAGAGCGATGCAAGGTTATAGCCCGCAGTCCGGTCTGCCCACGACCGAGCTGATCTACACCGTCATGTTCCAGGTCGTTTTCTTCTCCATCGGAACCGGGCTAGTGACCTGTTACGTGGCCGCTCCTGTTCTGCAATCTACGCGAGACCAGGGATGATCCGGTACAAACGAAACCATCTCACGATCAGCGACTGGACGATCGTCGTTCTCGTGCAGGGCAGGAAGGCGCCATGATCCGGCAAGACAAGCACGAGATCTTCTTCAGGATCATCGCCACTTTTCTGCAACCGACTGCCCTCGCGCTGCTGGTCGTGGGATTGCTCATTTATATGGCGGAGGCGGGCGCCGACGAGCAGATCATGCGGCAGCTGCGCTCGCATCACCCAAGGGGCGCTGCGCTCAATCCCCACTTGCCCGCCGAAGAAGTCCAGCTCATCCTCGACGACGGCTCGGCCGAGCTGGATTTCGGGCTGGTCGGCCTCGAGTCTGTGCCCTTTTTGTGGATGAATCGTTTCGAGGTCGATGTACCCTTCGAGCTCGAGCAGATCTGGGTGCTCTTCCCCCAGGATCCGGCGCTGGAAGAGGCTGACATCGAATGGGTCGTCTTCCAGGGCGATAACGGCGACCCGCGAGATGGCGCCCAGCTGCACCGCGCTTCCGCGGCCAACGTGCAAGCGGTTGACGGCGTGACTTTCTCGATCTTTTCGGTGGAGCCGCCAGTGACGGTCACCGAGCCGTATGTCTATCTCGGCGTCATCAGCCGCTACGCCGAGATGGCGACGCCGCCAACTTTTCCGGCTGCACTCGATGTCGACGGCGCCGGTGGGCAGAGCTGGATTGTGGTCTGGCTTGGCGATCCGCCGATTCCGCCGACCCTGCCTGGGGACGATGAAACGTTTCTGATCGACGACATCATTCCAGGATATTGGATGATCCGCGGTTTCGGCCGACCGCTCGAGACCCCATCGCCGCTCGAGATCTCGGCCCTAAGCGGTCCCGCTCAAACACTCCTGGCCGTGTGGTTGGCCTTGGCCGCACTGGTATTTCTTCGCCGCCATCGGCGGCAGGCCTCTTTCTCATCAGAGAGCTCATCCCCATGACACTTTCCAAAAGCCCGACCCGCTGGTTCTTTTCGCTGCTGATCATTCTCTTCTTCGCCCCAGTCGGAGCCGCGCAAGAAGGCGATGAGCCGCGGGACCGCAAGGTGG
The DNA here is from genome assembly GCA_025403545.1 of Epizoanthus stellaris. Taxonomy (NCBI): domain Eukaryota; kingdom Metazoa; phylum Cnidaria; class Anthozoa; order Zoantharia; family Epizoanthidae; genus Epizoanthus; species Epizoanthus stellaris. Next base: position 7,144 of record JAOBYG010123543.1, read on the forward strand.
TTGCGCGCCAAGCGCTCGAGACGCTGGCAAGCGGAGGGGATGCCACCACGCTGCTCGAAGAGACGAAGACATTGCCGCTGCCGCTAGCCCGCAGCCGCACGACCGAGAATGCACCGAGTCGTCAGCTCGCCGATGCGATTTCGGACCTGCAACGACCCGTCAAGGCCGGTGAGGCGGTTTCGCTCGCGGCGCTTCAGGCGGCGGATGAGGCCGCGCATGCGCACTTTGCGGGGATCGAGCGTCGGCTGCGCAGCCTCGAGCTGGAACGTCCCGCGGAGGCGCTTTCTCGTCTCGAGCAAGCCCGCAAGGGCTACGAGTCGGTGATTCAGCCGTTTCGCGCCTCCGGTGAGCTGAAATCGACCGAGGCCGGCCAGGCTTTGGTAGCACTGGAAAAAGCGGTCGCGACCACGGCGCCGACCGTGCTGCGCTCCTCATTATTGCCCTATCGTCCGCTCGGTCTGGCCGCTCGTTCGCCAGTGACGAACCCGGCGATCATGCCGGTTTATCAGGATCTCACCGACCCCAGCGAGAGCCCTGAGGATCGCGGGCCCTCGGCTACGGCGCCGCTTTCGCAAGCGGTCTTGGCACAGGCTGAGGCGCTCGACTACGACTATGTGCGCATCTTCGAATTCGTCCGCAATGAGATCACGCTCGAGTGGTATGCCGGATCTCTTCGAGGCGCTGAGGGCACGCTCGACGCCCGCCGTGGCAATTCCGTCGATCAAGCGTCGCTGCTCGTGGCGCTGCTGCGTGGCAGTGGTGCCGCGGCGCGCTTCGTTCAGGGTGTGATCGAGCTGGACATCGAACGGCTACAAGACGACCTTGGCCTGGCGTCTGGTAATGACGTCCTGACCTTCCTGGCACGCAGCGGCATAGCGCACGCGCCGATCATCCGAGGCGCGCGCCTGGATGCGGTCCACATCGAGCATAGCTGGGTCGCGGCGCGCACGCCTTATACGAACTACCGCGGCGCTGTCGTGGATCGCAGTGGCTGGACCTGGTTCCCGCTCGATCCGTCCTTGACACGTTTCGAGGCGACGCCAGCCAGCGACGTGCTCGAGCGCATGAGCCTGGATGCCGAGGCCTTCCGCACCGAATACGTCTCGACGGCGGCCGATGAAACGCCACTCGAACGGTTGAGAGACCAGGTCGATGCATTCCTGATCGCCGATGGCCAGCCGGGTGCCACTTGGGACGATCAGCTCGCCACCCGTCAGGCTGTGCCCGAGAGCTTGGGACTGCTGCCGACCAGCCAGACCTACCAAGTCATCGCGATCACCGGCGAGTCGAGCGCTTTGCCCGAAGCGATGCGCGCCCAGCTGCGTCTACAGATGCGTGAGACGACAGACCCGGCCTCTGCCCTGGTGCTCGATCACGAGGTGCCGCTTTCTGAAGCCGCCGGCCGGCGCCTGACCGTGTCCTATCTGCCGGCCACCGTTGACGATCACCGTCTCGTGCTCGCCTTCGGCGGTCTCGGCGGTGTGCCCGCCTATTTGGTGCGAGTACGCCCGCAGCTGAAGATCAGCGGCCGACCCGTGGCAGTCGGTGAGCCGGTCGACCTTGGACGGGCTCATCGCCTCGCCGTCAGCCTCGATGGCGCCTGGGGGCGTGAGGAAGTCAGCCAGAATCTGGTTTCTGGCGGCTACGTTGCGCTCGCTCTTGGCACACCCACCGCCGTGATTCCCGACGATGCCGGCACCGATCCAGCCGATAGCGAAGGGCTCGCGGCGCGTCTTCTCTCGCGCACGGCCTACGGCTATTCACTGGCCTGGGACGACGCCGAAGACGAGCTCGCGGCGGCTTTCGGCGTGACCCTGACGCGGCCCCTGCCATCGCTGACGCTGGCGATCAATGCGGTGTCGGTGACCGAGGTGGTCGGCCTGCCTTTCGACCTCTCCTGGCAGGGCGTGCAGCTCGACGCCGCCTTGCGCATTGCCGAGCCGATCGGCGTGAAACGTAGCGCGTGGCAACGCCTCGCCGCGCTTGAGGGCTCAGCGCTCGAGCACGCGACGCTTGAAGGCTTGCTGCAAGTCGAGTCGGTTTCAACCGCCAAAGGCCTCGGTCTGGCACGCGATCAGGGCCTCGGGCTCGTCTCGATCGAGCTTTCAAATCTCGCCGCTCAGCTGCCCGCGCTCGAGCACCCGCAAGTCGTGCTCGATCTCATCACCGAGCAAATCATCGCCGGCCAACAAGTCGAGATTCCGCGCTCCACGCTCGATCTCGAGGACTGGCGCGGATCCGTCTGGTCTTCGCGCGACGAAGCCTCTGGGGCTGAAGGCTACTTCCTGGCCGGAGCCCTGCGCGGTGGCGCGACCGTGCTCGATCCCGCGGATTGGCCGATTCCAGAGCTGGCGTCCGCCTTTGGCGATCCGTTTTCCGGCGAGCCCAATCGCGATCCGCTCTCGGCCGCGATCATCGAGGCTATTCCGTCGCTCGATCATCAATTCGGCACCGTCGACCGACTCTTTCCCGAGCCGCTCGGCGTCAGCGTGCGCGATGCCATCGGCCGGCCAGTGGCCGGTGCCCGGGTGATATTTCGAATCGAAAACGGCATGGGCAAGCTTGGCAGCGGCACCAGCGCGGGTCCAGTTCAAGTCGTGCTCACCGACGATCGTGGCGAAGCACTGGTACTGCTAAAGGCTGGCAAGATCACCGCCGAGGATTCGATCTTGCTGCGCCGCGAGCCCACAAATACCTATCGCAGCCAGACGCTTCGCCATGTGGTGGGCGTGGCGGTGGATACGGCGGAGGCTCAATTGCCGGTCTTGAGACCGATGGAGGCCTATGCCTTTCCCGGCGAGGCTGTGACCGTCGAGCGCTCTGACCACAGCGGCACCTTTCTCGACGGCCTGCTCGGTCTTTTCTCGGATTCGATGACGCTCGCGGCCAGGGATGCGTTCGACAATCCGGTGGCCAACGTGGATCTGACAGCGCTGGCGCTGCCGCCGGTTCTCGACGCGCTGCAAGATATCGATGTTGGTGGCGGCCAGACCTTCAGCTGTTTGATCCCCGAAGAGCCGGAGAGAGTTCAGAACCTGACGGTCTTTGAAGCCGCGGTCGATACCTCAGGTCAATTTGTGGCTTGCGATCAGTCCACACCGACCGTTGGCGGTTGCGGCCGCGAGTTGCTGACGTTGGCCACTGACTGGACCGGCGAGGCCTATGTGGGTGTGGTCCTCGGTGATTCGATGGTCGGTTATGAAGTCGGAATCCGCCGAAGTCTGGAACTGGACTTTGAATGTGAGCGGGCCCTTCTGGCCTCAGGTGGCACTTTCGAGGAGGTGTGTCTGCCGCTCTATGAGCCCGAGGGCGAGCAGCCTCCCGTATTCCCCTGGGCCACAGACTTCTTCTTCAACTACCTGCCGCAGCACTTCATTCAGACGGCCCATTTGCCGGGTGACAATCCGTGCAACCCGCTCGGGCAAACGGTCGCTCGCGCCGAGGGATTTGGCGCCGCTGCCGCTGTGCCGCCGCTCGGTGAATTACCTCATGCCTTGCGCTATAGCTTCTATTCGCTGGTACCGCCCTGCGAGTCCAACGGGCCACCGATCTGTGTCGATCCACCGGTTTGCGGGGATGCCTGCGCCCCTGACGATGATCCGTGCCTACCGTGCCACTGTGATTCCTGTAGCCCGGGTGATTGTGCCGCCTGTGATTTTGTCTGGGAGAGTTGCACTCCACTCGGTGACGAATTCCCGGTACCGGTTTGCTTAGCGAATTGGGGGGGTTGCGATTTCGGTCGCCTCGTGTGCGATAAGCGCCGCTGGCACGGCAAGGGCGACGACGTGCATGAGTC
>JAOBYG010123654.1:0-10937 GCA_025403545.1 Epizoanthus stellaris
CCCACTTGTTGCCATCTTGACACCAGAAAAAGCCCGGCATAGATAGGGTGTAATATTTCAATGGATGTAAACGATTGATTCACCGCTGAATTGGTATATGGAGCATCACCCAACCATTAACATTTCAATAGAGGTTAAGTATTGCGTCTCGTCATGGTGACTTGGTATATGTAGCATCACCTAAAAACTATCTTACCGATATAACGTAGCTGTCAGGTAGGTCGACCCTTCAATGTGTTCTGCGGTGACCATTGAGAGATCTGCACCGGTAGCTTTACAAAAATCAAACACACGAAAAACAATCCCGACAATATGGTGGCGGCTTCTTTGGTGCCAGATGCTGCAATAAACAAATAACAGGGTCATTAATATTAACAGGGGCGTAGCCAGCTATCAGGTAGAGGAGACAAATGCCTCCTCTAAAATTTGCGCCGGAAGTAAAAAAACTTCTTATTGCAGGACCCGAAATTCGGATGGAAATGCCTTCAAAACGCGGGAAATGCCATTGCCAAGAACGTGATTTTCAAAATATTCTGGGGAGCATGTCCCCAGACCCCCTCCCTAGGAGCTTGTTGTTTTGCCTCCTCTAAATTTGAAATCTGGCTACGTCCCTGTATATAATTACCGAATTGCTTACATTTTTCTATTTTTTTTCAAGTCTTTATAATAGATGGGGACCAATGCCGAGTTAAAAGCATGATATGAGATTCTGCTACCCCCGGATAGCCCTAACTAGGAGCAACTATATATTATAGGCGATCTGTATTTGACCAATATGAACAAATGTATGGGAATCCCGCCATATCATGGAGCAAATGCAGAGGAAAATGCAAAATGTTCCCAAAACTCAATAGGTACTGAAAGATAATAAAATAGTTCTATTTTCTCTATGTATTTGTTGTGTAGTGAAGATTTCGTAGTTGGTGCAAATTTTATGCCGCAGATACATGAACAATGAACCTTATCCATGATGACCCTGGGGATCTATAATAACTCACCTACTGCGCATGCGTTATATTTCACAGAAGACATAACTTTTCTTCCAGGAAATTTGTCTTCTTTGCTGTGGTTTGTGCATTTCTGTCTCTGTTTGAAAGTCGCAAACAAATATACATCAGGTTTTGGTAGTTTTTGTAACCTCGGACTCCCAACCTCTTTTAAATTTCACAAATAATCTTCCTCGGGGGGAGGGGGAACCATATGGTCCCCTAAGATTTTCAATATGGTTACAGATAAATCTAGCACTTTGTCATGCAAATAGTTTTTATATAACCAATTAATTTCCATGGTAACAGTCACATGTTAATAATAATTATTGTTGTTATGATACCAGACATTGTAAAGCATGTCCGCCATATTGGCGACCATCTTGGATTTTAAAAGTTTTTAATTTTTTCACTAATTTTTGATACACTAGATAAATCATTTCAGGCAAACGTAATGTTTTACGAAAATATTTAAACCAAAACTGTTTTTCCTAAAGCTTACTAATTTGTATAATTTATTCCACACAAATGAAAATGAAGACGTCACCTAATTAACAATTTAAGAAATATATGTCATCAATTGTGTTACAGCTGCTAAAATGTCATGGTAACAGCTTCAAAGGCAAATATTTTAGGTCGGAACCACCTATGGGGGTCAATCAACCCCCCTGGCACTTTGAAGTTTAAACTATAGGTGCAGAAAAATCTTACTAAACCTGTTCATGAGCAAACACTTGACGATTGCGTGCACTATGTGCACATAGGGTCTTGGATTTCCGTTATAAATTACGAAATTAAGCCTGCATAAAATGCCTACCGTTTTGAATGATTTGAAAACTTCCACAACTGCCTCATCCCTCGTGTGAGTCGCAACAATTTCACAGGATAAAAGCGATTTCGATGTATTTGTATTTTTGAAAACGAAGCAAATGCTTGGGATAGAGTTAATGTCAAGCTCTGCAGATTTCCATGCATGATCAAATCCAAAGACCTGAAAAGAGAATGAAAACGTGGTTAGAAAGAGATTGTATTAGATTTCTCATGTACACCACCCCATCACAATCTGTATTTATATACAATATTCGTTGTTATAATACGTTCTCGTCGTGAGAAGAAAAGTTTTATCCGACCTGCAGCAGAAACAAAGGGTTCTGGGAACATCCACACGAAGCACCTGTATTATTATTATTATTATTATTATTATTATTATTATTATTATTATACGATCGGAGGAGAAGCGCTGGCGGGACGGACGTCCGAGTACATGGCGAACTTTTTTACTTGTGGTTGTCCCAGAACACCTTAAAACGTGGGCTTTGGGAACAGGATTTAAGAAGAAAGCGAAATGACGAACGGATCAAAATAATGACACAGAGTACACTCGCTCATTCTAACACACACACACATAGACATATCTCATTATGATATCTAGAAAAGTACTCAAGTAATGTTATACATGCAGATCAAAAGGATAAGAGTAGAAGAGGCATCAACATGCAAAGTACATTTTTGAAGAAATAAAAGTAATGCCGTTATTTGCCATTATAGTCGTTTTTTACAACTCTAACAAATCGCTTTTGAAGTAGTTTTGAAACAAATCTCTAAAGTAAAACACATATATTTATGTTCATGGTGTGATTCTTGTTTTCGTAAATGAGATTTCTAGGGTATCAATTTTTTTAACATTTCGTATTTTTCAGAGAAAAATAATCAAGGTATTTTCTTTCATACCCACCCTCACCCCACTTCTTTAAAATGCAATCATTCATACACAGAAACATAACCAGTGCGCTTACCGCTTCCTTCTCTCCGACTTCTTGCCAGCCGGGCTGTATGTTCTGGATGGAAATCTTGATGTCCGCTTGCTCTTGTGCTGATACGAACAGAACAGACATGGGTGCGAGCATTGTTCTCCCTCGAGCCTCCTGACTTGCGCAGATACCCTTTGGAGACATAGACCACTGTTGTTAATGAAGCCGATAAAATAAATGGGTTCTGTCAAGCCAAAGAAGCAAAATAATGATAATAATGATGATAGTGGCGGATGTTGATGATGATGAGGAGGAGGAGGAAGATAATGAGACTATGATGGGGATTGTGATAAAAGTGATTATGACTAACTGATTGTCCACTCCAGTGCAAAAGTTACCTATTACTGTTGATTACTAATACTAGCTATAATTTGAAAGCTGATATTCAGCTCACATTTTAGCTCACAGTATCACGAATTAGTTTGATCTAATACGTCATATTTTACTAACAACATAAAAATCAAAAATAAAGACAACAAAAGCAGCAAAGAAAACAAAGATAATAAGGAATCAAAAATATTTAATCTTAGCAATATCGTCATGATATGTTGTTGTACCTCAAAAGAGTTCTGTGTGTCGTCAATGAGAAGCACAAAAACCTCCACCCTCCCTTCCTGTGGCCAGTGTTTTGCGAAGGTGATCATCTGCATACGCTTCAAGCTGCCTTTCCCTGGAGTACCAAAAGCTGCTAAGACAATGTTAGTAGGAGAGTGAGGCTGGCTCAGATCGACAATAAGGTCGGTGTTTGTCTCCAGTACCTTGGCACGGGGAAACATCTCGTGTAACGTGATCCATCGTGGGGAACACCGCTGGACAAACTGTTTGTCGTCTCTGCATTTTACCTGTAGAATGAGACGTATATTCTAAACACCAAATTTTACAGTCTAGCTTCAACAAATTATTTTTCAGTTCGTGTTGTGATCTGAAAGTGATGAGGACATCAGTTTTTCATGGTTAGTGTATAGTAAATGTTCCCACAAGAAGCTTTTGGTGTATGCGTGGTTGGTTCAATCAGTAAGATGTCTGACTCACTGCCAGAAGGTCCTAGGTTCAGTAGCCGTATTTCCCTCGCTATTACCAAACGATTATAACTAAAGAAGCATTCACGATATAATGCTGAAAATGCATCAAACCATATGTTTAACCTGTTTCCATGGCACCGTGTTTTGAGTGACAGGTCTGACAAAATTTGTGATTTTTTATCCTTTAAAGACATGTTCTCTCTTTTTTTGCTTTATACCACAAAAATATACCATATCAACTTCTTTTAGTTTATCAATCCTATTATTTTACTTACTCGCCAGAGTTTACCCACAATCGTACTCGCAGTTACCTCAATAATATGGTAACCACATCGAAAGTCAAGTTTGGAGACTAGAGGTCGATAACTTGCGTAGGATGGCGTGGGATAGGCATTTCCTTGCGTACTTACCACAAGATTCCAAGTGGTAGGGCTTTCACGGAGAGCCGAGTGTTCAATGACAGTTTTATGGGTTGAAGCAACATATTCTTTACTGACTTTGAGTTCCAGGTGCTGATCGCTACCAGGCTTGGCTGCATTGCAAGTCTCTGTTAGTTTAATCACTTTGACAGTTATTATTACATTTTTGTTCTCAAAGTTGTAAACATAATTTACATTACATCTTTACGATCTGTAAAGTTAATACGTTTGATTGTATTTGTAAAGAACTTAGCCTTGCATCATAGTGGATAGTGGGGTAGGGACGTTAGGTAGTAGGCTTTGGTAGTCAGTAACTGTGTACACTTAGTAGCCATGGTAACATAAATATTATAATTTGAATTCAAAAGGGAAACCCCAGAATAGAATATTAAAATTAAATATTAAATTGCGTTGTCAGTGCCAACTAGCCAATCGGATGCAACTTACAATAGACTCTTATAACAAGGAAATTTGAGTTTCTTGCCCAATTGATGGAAATTGTGACAAGTGGATCCCAATCTCGTTCCCAGGTGCATCCGTGCGACAGAGCCTATATTGCCCTGGAAACGAGGTTCATTATCTTTGAGAAACTAATGAATACTGGCAAAGCATCGATGTAGTATCATTTTAACAGATTCCCTTTAGATTTCAAAGTACTGGAGTCTTTCGTTGTTTTCAGGCATGTTAATAATTTCCTATGCTTGAATTATCTTAAGTTTGAACTACAACCATGACCTGGATTTGGACTGACTGAAATGTTTGCTCCCTTCATCTTGCGTTAGAGCTACAGCACAAACTACAATGTTATCTCAAATCAAGCTTGGGATAGAGTTTACCGGAGCCAGCAAGTTTATCCTCAGATTTGAAATAAAAATTAATATATACCTTTCGGGTTGTGGACGTCCATTCCGCTGTAGGAGACAAAACAACAAGAAACTGATGACCGTCTAGCTAGCAGCACCAAACGTTGTCGAACGAAGGGTTGTCAAAGAAGCCGTACGTCAAAACAAGTACTCTTTATATATCACCAATCACCAATCGGAGTACAATATATCAATAATTGGCATATCAGCCAATTTCCTTATTCCATAAATAGCATGATGACAACTGAAAGGTCATTAGCAACACGTCAGGGTATTATAAACAAAGGGTCTTGTTTACATTTGAAATGTTCATGAAGCTAAGAACTTTTAATTTGCATATTCAGTGAAACGGAATTCATTTCAATGTGGTTTTGCTAAAGAATAAAGATGGTCCATCAACAACAGTAAAAAATGCAAAAAAATGGCCTTCACTAATTTCTCCTCGTTGCAACATATTACTTTCCGTTTCGATTTACAAACCAAAGGGTATTTTTCCCTTTCAAATATTTGTTTCCAGTATTGTCGCGTCTCAGCACAAAAGGGGAATACCCTTAGAACTCGAAGCTTGCTTAACCAATCACTGCGAAGGAAACCATAACACATTGCCAAAGTTGTGCCGAGTGTTTATGCTTGCTAAGCAGATTCTGTTGTGCTTATCGAGCGCATTCCGCTCTGCTGAATTTGACCCATGTCGTTCTTTGTAATATTTAAAAAAAGATACATAATAATTAACATTAATTTTCGTTTTTATATCACATTCATTTCTCAGAATCATTTATAAAATAGAAAAAGCGAGTTTGGCAAGTAAAATTCAATAATTTCCAGTGCAATAATATAATATATTTTTGTCAGAGATGGTCGGTCCAATATGATTAAATGAAGTCACAAGACTTTCACGGGGCAAGTGCCTTGAAATAAAAATAGGGACACCCCGTAGAGAGTAATCAAAACACCAAGATTCAACCAAATTGATCCAGAAGTGAAGATGTCGTCTTCGAAAGAAGGAGTTTGCTCCACGCCGAAAAATCAAATCTAAAGAGATTGACTTGCGGTTGTGACTGGTTGACTCAAGACTACAAGCTTATAAAGTTGATCTACAAATCAAGCTGAAAGATAAATAACATAAAAGACTAACAAAGGTTATAGATTATAGGGTAGGTATTGTGTTGTGTTGTGTTGTATTGTATTGTGTTGTGTTGTGTTGTGTTGTTTTGTGTTTGTAACTATCTGAAAGCACGGAATTGTGGTAAAATGAACACGAGTTCCTCACCTAGGTGCATGTGAACTATTGACTGACTACCTTACTTCATTGTAATTAATTTTCGCAGCTATTAATTACCTCTTTACAATTTGTCAGTGTTAGCGTGATGGGTGTCTTTCAGCAAGATTTAAAAGTATGAAGATTTACAACTGATGTCATGAGTCAGAAAAACGTTTGTTCCATATTATCGATTGTATAGTGAAGCAGTAATTTGAAAACAAAGTTTCATTATACAACATGAATTGTGGCAAATGCTCCGAGCACGTTCCTATCAAATTTGCATAGCCGTCAAAACACAGCTGACGTATTGGCGGGGAATTCAGTGTTTACTTCCTCATCGGTTGACTAAACAAACTCTCAGATCCGTGATTGTTCGTTGAAATCCAAAATAACGAAATAATAAACCAAATGATGCAGAGATTCAATCGTAGATTACTGATTTATAACCGACATTTCAAGGTTGTAACAATTCCAGCGATATGCTGTGCCTGTTTTGGTCTCAGCCATCAAAGATTATTTGGGGGAATCCCCTCGTATATCTAATGACGGCTTTTAAAAAGTTCATGCATGATTCGAGAGCAAGTCTATTACTTTTTAATACACAGCGTAGCCAGCAACACATTTGCCATAATTTTGAAGCTACATACTTCATCAACTCGCAGAAGCCATCTAATCTCTAAAAACGTGTCCTCTTCATATTAACTAACCGTTCGGTAAGACATTTCGTGAAGACGAATCTCAACACTTATGTTGAATGCAGGTTGAGGTAGTAAATCTTTTATTTTTGTTTTGCAGATAATCAATCGCCTGCATATTCTTGGACGCGCTTCTATAACTGGTCAGTTTATGGTATGGTATTTGCCTTTTTATTCATTTATAATTCTCGACAAAACAACGCTTATACAACCCTGTCATTCCTCCATTTATACAAATAATATCGAAAAACCATCTAAATAATAATAAAATATAACAGTTAGTTATGGTACAACAACAATATATAAGTACTTCTTCGACTGCGTTTGCTCGTGAAGCCGGACAGTCAGTTCTCCTTTTATATGATTTACGATCGTGCAATGCTTAGCACTATATTGATATTGACCTTCTATACTAAAGCATGCGATCTTTAGTTCATTTTAAGAAAAGAGATCCTGAATTCAAATTAACTATTATTTTAACTTTCGAGCCTATTAAAATTTGCATAACAGACAAAACACAGCTGGCTGGAACATGATGTTGGCGTGAGAACGCCATGGCAATATTTTCCTGTTTCCCAAACAAACCGTAAATCTTTGATTTTTCTTTTCAGTATAAAATTACAATATAAATGATATAATATTTAAGCAGGAGTTGAATACAATACCATTGATTTTATAGCCAACATTTTCTGCGAGTGTCTAAGAATAGTTTATGGAATCATCGGACTATCTTTGATGTCTTTCTGGTAATTACCTTATCTGCCTTTTCCCCTATTCCAAGTGTTCTAGCATGATCAGTTGGACCGGCCCAATAGTTAATCAATGACTTACGGGGAATCCCCTAAGAAAGCCTTTAAATGACATGCGCGAACCGCCGAGCGAATGCTCTTATTGTTATAGTGTTGCTGGCAGTGAAATCGACATAGATCTAACAACACCTAACTTTTACTAACTGGAATAAGATTATCTACGTTCTAAAAGTGTTCCCTCTTCAAAGCTGGCTGTTCGCTAAATAAGACATTTGCTATAGCAAATGATTCGAACAATATATTGGTGTTGAATGTTAGTAAAGGCAGGAAACATTTTGTTCTTGTTTTGCAGAAAAGCAGTCGCCATTTTATTCGACTGTCTTGTACCTGGTAAGTAACTTGTTTTTAAATTCATTAACTGCTCCCAAGTAAGCGGCTGAAGACATTTAAACCCTATAATACCTTAATTTAAACATTCGTTTCGAAACAACTCTAAATATAACATAATGCTTGATTGAATATAATATCCCACAGCTTTGGCTGCGCTGTTTAGAAAAACAAGAATACTTGCTCGGCTCCGTTTGTTCGTGAAGTATGTCACTGATAAATCCCTCTTTTTTAATGTTTTTTTTTATCCTGTACTGTCAATTGTTTGGTCTTCTATTCATTTGATTTACTGATGCCGTAACTTTTGACACTAAAATAGTTCCGGTTGTTAAGCGAAATTTATAAAAAATAACTGTTACTTTCACTTTCATTTTAGTTTCACCGTCGCCACTTTCACTTCTGTGAAAGTCGGTGCGTGTTTTTATCACACGCGTCGTAATATGTATTGCTGTAGTATTGATATGTTGATTGCTGGTAAAACATGTCAAACTGATGGTGATTACTGGTCTAAATGACTAAATAAACAAAGGGTTATGTCACAAGTTTTATTATCATAGCTATGGGACGAACTTATTCCATATATACTTTTGTTGAATCGTCATCCATTATATTATGTTATGTGTGGCCATTGTTCACAAAAATTGTCCACTGAAGTCACATAACAATACAGTGATAGTCAGAGATGGCAAGCCTATATTTAAATTAAATATCAATATAAATTTGAAAAAAAAAATTAATTAATGAACTTTCAATTTTAAAGTACATTTTGTCTAATGATTAGATGTTTCATTTTTATAGACGTGCGCGATGTCTGACAACATTCCACTGGTGGACCAGCGGTCATGTGTGGAAGACCGTGGGACACTAGTCCCCCATGATGAGATGAAGTACTACATCTTCACAAGTGTATCTAAAGAAAACAATCAACAACAACTACTGGTGTACATCTTTGGGCCTGATACTGAAGAGTCTGTTAGGGTATGCATACAATTATCAATTATGTGTATGTGTGTATGTATGTATGTATGTATGAGTCATCTTTGGGCCTGATACTGAAGAGTCTGTTAAGGTGTGCATACAATTCCCAATTACACTTGGAGACGTATAAGGCACTAAAGATAACATAGATAGATACTAACAACAACTACTGGTGTACGTCTTTGGGCCTGAAGAGTCTGTTAGGGTATGCATACAATTACCAATTAAACTTGGGGATGTATAGGGCACTAAAGATAACATAGATAGATACTAACAACAACTACTGGTGTACATCTTTGGGCCTGATAATGAAGAGTCTGTAAGGGTATGCATACAATTATCAATTAAACTTGGGGATGTATAGGGCACTAAAGATAACATAGATAGATACTAACAACAACTACTGCTGTACATCTTTGGGCCTGATAATGAAGAGTCTGTTAGGGTATGCATACAATTATCAATTACACTTGGGGATGTATAGGGCACTAAAGATAACATAGATAGATACTAACAACAACTACTGCTGTACGTCTTTGGGCCTGATAATGAAGAGTCTGTTAAGGTATGCATACAATTATCAATTAAACTTGGGGATGTATAGGGCACTAAAGTTAACATAGATAGATACTAACAACAACTACTGCTGTACATCTTTGGGCCTGAAGAGTCTGTTAGGGTGTGCATACAATTATCAATTACACTTGGGGATGTATAGGGCACTAAAGTTAACATAGATTAATATACGTAGATACTGACATTTGACATAATGTTTTTTACTCCTCGGGGATAATATTTTATGTACTTATTCAGCTTTTTTATAAACAGAGTCTTTAATCAATAAATATTGAGATTCAGTCAAGGTATATGCATGCAGTTTAATAATTAGATTGAGGATATATAGGACACTAAAACAAGATAGATTAATAAACATAGATATTTGACAGTTGATAGAATAATTATTTTACTGCTTTATAGGGATAGTATATGTTATTTAAAACATTTTATGTAGTTATTATTTTTTTTATAAACATAATCTTCAATCAGCATTTAATGGCTGTATTCAAATATCTTACAAATTGTGAAGCTCTAATCCATTACAAAAAGATAACAGGGGAAACGCACATGTTACAATTTCAAGGAAAATATCAATTAAATTTGCTTTGTGGAATACATTTAAAAAATGGGCTTTTACAACCCAATCAAGGAATTCAGACACCAATTGTTGAAGAAATTGTATCTTGTCTTCGTAAAACAACAGTGCCTATACAGTGACCGCTTCCAGCAAGATTCTAAAGTTGATGCAGCTTCTAAATTTAACAGACAGAATTAAGCAGTAAGCACTAAGTTCAAATTGTTCCATGAAAATACAGAAAATCACATCTCATTCTAGATGGCCTAAATTTCTGTTTAGATCACATGTCGACATGGAGTTATTATCAAAGACAGATAAATATAAACTCTATTCAAGCAACTTCTCTATGCAAGCTGGCCAAATTTAAGAAAGTAGAGTTAATGGCAGTTTTTACCCACTCTAATAAATATAAAATTTAAATAAATAATAATATAACAAATGTACAGTGTAAAAATAAAAATAATAAAAATATATTTTATTGTAATGAAGTATAACATGTTTTAACATTGCAGCAACAACAATAGAAGTAGCAATAGCAATAGCAATAGCAATATAAATAGCAGTAGCAGTAGCAGTAGCAGTAGCAGTAGCAGTAGCAGTAGCAGTAGCAGTAGCAGTAGCAGTAGCAGTA
>JAOBYG010123765.1:0-10934 GCA_025403545.1 Epizoanthus stellaris
CAGAACCTTTCAGCTGCGATGAAAACCATACTTTGTGAAGAGACGGTCATGGAAACCTCATCAGCGATATGAACAACCCTACATAATATGTCGCCCAACACTCCGCCCACCAGCCACGGACCATACCCGAGAAAAACCTCTTGAATTAACCGTGGTATCACAACTAGAGGAACAAGGAGATCAGATACGGCCATATTGATAATGAAATAGTTGACGGGTGTTCGCAGCTGATCATATCGTTTGCAGAAGACAGCGATAACGAGAACGTTCCCCAGGAGGGTGAGGATAAGGTGAATGGCATATCCCACGGTAATCAATGCCTTATCGCTGGTGGAATCAGGAGCTGCATATGGGTCGCATACCTCCAAAGATTGGTTTAGTGATAGGAAGAACTTTGCAGCTGTACTGCTGGTACCATTTGCCATTTCTCGAAAATGGCGGCGAATGAAACAATAAGAATAAGTGAAGCAAACTCTGAAAATATCAATAATCATCTTCTTGTTTTGTGAGATACATATCATTTAAGGCTAAAAATGGTATGTATAAACAGGATTTCAAAACAAGACATATTTGATGTTAAGTCAGCACTAATGTCATGATCGGCACTAAAGCAGGTCGTGGTTTAGCTGCACTCAATATATTCCAAGGGGAAATGTTAGGCCATACAACAATGTACTTCTTTATCAAATAATCTTTTATAAAGCTAATCATCAGATCAGAAGACCTTCGATGCGGATTGTTCTCTCGAAAAGAGAGTGTACATTGTATATTATAATATTCCGGCTTCATTTTATATCATAACATCGACAATCGAAAACGCTCTGTTTTAAAACCATATTTATACCTAAAATGTTCAGCTTCAATTCATTTGTGATCTTTTGAATGTCTTTCAAATAAAATATGTTTATTAATATATATGAAAATTTGCGTTGTTCAAGGGACCAACTAGGAGTTTAATCAAAGCATCGACAATGCTATAGCCCAACGTATGTTCTACTTTTTTGTGTGTTATTTTATACCTATTTTTTTACTGAGTGTAGCGTAGTGCGGGAATAAGTGTCAGCTTCTAATCAATATATTAACTTGGGAATTATCACGCTTGTCATAACACCAAACCAGCCCTGAGTAATTCGGCATTGCGTTATACCACGACATGCCCAGAACAAGATATAACTCCAGTTTTATTTTTGTTGTCTATCTCGTCTTCATACTTTGATAAATATTAAATTATTACCTATATCATAATTTAATATTTTTCAAAGTATGAAGACGAGATAGACTCAGTCTGCTTTTATCCGCCATTGTCAGCACCCAACAACAACCAATACACCATATCATATTCGTTTTTCTCTGTGGGCCATTTTCGTTCCAACTTGTATCTCACTTAACTCCCTTTATCTGCATTACTATATTCCACCAAAACATTTCCGCTTTTACACATACACAAAGATACAAAAAACATCTTTACTTATATTGTAGCAACCCCTATATTTGGATATATGCACAAACTTGAAATTAGCCAATATACTTTAGATACATGTAGTTATGAAATGTTTACACTACGGTCCGCCAATTATTTACATTAACGCTAAACCCTAACATTGATATACATACACAAACCCTAAGTTGGCCACGTATTTTATGCACGTAGGCATGGAGCTTTGACACTACGGTCCGAATACTTGCATAACCAATAGCCCCAAACCACAACTTCTAATCATGTTCCCCCAGGGACCACGTGCTCCACGGTCCCTGTCCTTTCAACTTGTTTCGTGCTTCCACAGTTTATTGATAGTCCGAGTAGTTTTCTATAGGAGGATTCAGATGACGTCAGCATTCATTTTGCCTCATTAGCATTAACCCTATCCGGGCGGTTGGGGAGGCAATCTGTCCACCTAAAGACATTTTCCAATGCTATTCCAACACGAAAAGAGCTCTAGCACTACAAAACGTTCTGACGTTTTCTAGAATTTCTCTGCGAACAACGTAGCCCTTCTCGTTGCCATAGCAATCGTGCTTTTGATTGACAATATAAGATATTAGGAAAGCACTTTAAGATCCTCATCTGGAGGTTTGTTAATGTCCCACGGTCCAACACGAAGACCTGTGGTGACAGGGCCTTCTCCGTCTGTGCCCCTAAACTTTGGAACGAATTGCCCGACAATGTGAGATTTGTCGTCTTTTAAGCGTGGTCTAAAGACATATATTTTTGGCCAAGTTTACCACTAGTATCATTAGTTTTCCTAAATGTTTTGGGTTTCTATGTACTAAGTATACAGTCAATCCCGAAAACGTTGTCCAAAAAGAAAATATAAATATACAAATATATCTCACACCTGACCATGTGTTTTTGCAAAAATACACCCAGTAAAATTACCATTCAATTCAATTCAAGAACAACTCAACTCGAGAATAAATGGAATTTTTATCATACCTGGCATGCATACAAACGTATTTTGGTTTAATATACTTGATATACACATGGTCACGTGTGAGATATATTTGTATATTTATATTTTCTATTTGGACAACGTTTTCGGGATTGATTGTATATACATTTTTAATTTTATTATTTATTTACAAATCTTTAGGTATCATTTAATTACTATAGTAAGCGCCTTAGGACTTTAGTATAAGTGCGCTATATAAGTGTACTATTATATCATTGTTAGTGAATTTTAGATATGCCACTACGGTTCGAGGCCACGGTTGGACGAGTGTCAGGAGCCTGGGTTGAAACTTTCTGCGGATGACCATATTGAATATTCTTTATCGTGGCAGTTTGCTACGATGTACTGCTCGAGATTTCTTCTTGTGCTTGGTACGAAACGATTGTATGTTCGTTAAATTCAATTTTTTTTAAATCGAATTTCCCGTGGTTAACCGTAGTGGTGAACCGTAGTCTTGTTTTTAAAATTCACTCTTATTAAAGCAGTAAAATGACAAGATATAATTGGATGAATTACTACGAGAAATAATTAATTCATTAATGATTCATTAATGATTCATTTATGCAGATTTATAGTTGAACTTCTTATATCTCAGCACGTAACTTGGTTGTGGAATGTATAGAGGATTGCCAGCCTTATGATATCCTTACGGTGACAAACATACCATATCAATTCCTGCTTGAATAATCTCAGTATGTACCTTGAAACAACTGCTTTGATATTCGTATTCGTTTACTGACACAGTACCGGATAAAATTAAGTAGACATTAGCCAAATTCAACCAGTACACAGAAACTGTGTCCGGTTCGTACTTCATTCTCCAGGTCCAACATTTGCACAGTTATGCGGTCAAAAATTCATTCAGAAATCAGGGTTCGGTATAAATGAAAGACCTAATCGTACAAACATGGATACGGATACAGACTCGTACGATACTGTGCAAATCTAACCTGAAGCAATGAAGAGAAGGATTTCAGATGACGTCATTGTTTTGATCCATTACAATATATTCGACTTCAAGCTTCAAACCAACGTAGTCCATAAACTGATATAGCATTGCACGGTTAGAAGTCATCAGTAATAATAATAATAATAATAATAATAATAATAATAATAATAATAACAACAATAATAATAATAATAATAGTAATAATAATTTGAGAATGATATGCTGAAAACGTTTTGAGGAACGAGTGCTTGAACTGCAATAGTTGCCTGCAAGCCATATATATATGCATTGTACATTTTTAAAGGTTTTAAACGAATTCCTCCGAAATAATTCAACATATCACGCTCAAATATTTGATGACTACTAACGGTACTACACTTTTTAGATTTGTGCTAATTGTGGACTTCGTTTGTTTGAAGCATGAAGTCGGATTAATCCTATTCAGGCCGGGCTTTTTCTAGTGTAAAGTCGACGGGAGGGGGCGATTCGCCCACCGCCCCCCCCCCCCCCTATTTAACTCTCTTATTATAGATGTTAGTAATAACCTAATTGGCAGTCTAATTAACTAGCCACTAATGTATCCTTCCGTAATTAGTGATGTTAAATATGACGTCATATGACGTCATAATTCCGCCATCTTGAATTTTATCGTGGGTATCTTCGATTTTTTATGACGTCAGAAAATCACCTTAATTGATTTGAAATTGATCAATAATGCTAGATATGATCTAAGTCAGCTGAATCAATGCCAAAAACCTAAATAAATTACATTTTGAGAAACAAAGTTCTCTTTTTCACAAAAGTGAAAAATAATATCTTATATTCCTAATATCTTATATTGTGTTCTTTATACCTTTTTACTCCAGCCTCAATTAGCATTTGCTATTTTAACTGGACGTGAAAACCTTGTAAATCTATATATGCGTGTCAAATAAAGTGGAAGTTGAAAGTTGAATACTTTCTGATACGAATTTCGTGTTAATTTGAATCTTAACAAACGCATCTAATCAAAGTTTTTACATTGGATATAGATCTGTCCATTGGACAAACATTTGGTAGACAACATAAAAAGCTAGTTTCTTAAATTAGCAAAATCGTATGATATGGCGGTGAAACAGCACCTCTAAAGGATAAAAGGATAAAAAAAACACAACACCGTGTAAACTGGATAACTGTTCCGGTTTGGATCCCACATTCGTCCGTTGCTGTGAAGTCACAATTTGTTACGAGTAACGTCAGCTTACATCAAGCTCATACATTTACGGTTTGTTGCTTGCCCTGTTTTTGGACATTTTCACGCTCTTCTCCTGCGTTATGTCTCTCCTCTTGGCCCTTGTTCTCAGTCTCCACTCTGTCAGCTTGAGACTGGTTCCCAGTCTCCACGGTACTTTCACAGTTCTTTCCTTCAATGCTAGTAGCTCCAGTCTCCCTGCTGCTGCTTGTGTTGCAGTGGCTCTCGTCTGGATTGTTGTGTCTCCGGGGCAAGGACAAGGTATCGCGACCTTTGTTACTTCTCGTCCCGATTGGCTTCTCAGCGCGTGACGATTTTGGCAGGCATCTGGTGATTGGGCTAATGAGAATGGTCAGGATATCCCAGTATCCCTTGCGGTACTTCTTGCTGGTGATGCCGTACAGGAAGGGGTTGATGCAGCTGTTGGAGAAAGCGAGGAGCATCAGGTAGAAATGCAAGTCGTTGTCAGCCCGGGACTCGCCCCACTTGTACAGGTAGAAGTTGATCTGGGCTGGTACCTGGATAAACGGGTGAAGACATCTGCTCAATAGGAGGTGTCTATACATATGTAAAGCGCATCGAGACGTTACGTGGGATGCGCTATATAAGCACTACCATTATATTATTATATTATATTATATTATATTATTTCAGATGACATCACTGTTACATTTTGCCTCATTAGCATAAATGCAACTTCAAGTGTCAGACAAACGAAGTCCACAGTTCGAAAGAGTATGTCACAGTTAGTATTCATCAAACATTTGGGCGCGCAATGGTGAATACTTTTTCAGGAATGAGCCTTTAAAACTTCAAAATTTACAGACAATTTATGGTCGGAAGGCAACTCTTTCCTCCAGGCCATACATTCTCTTAGGTAAAGTTTGAAGATTTTAAATACCAATTCCTCAGAAGATATTTTGCATATCGCACTCACATTTTAGGTGACTACTAACTGTGACATACTCTTTCGATCTATGGACTTCGCTTGTGCGAAGATTGAAGTTGCATTTATGCAAATGAAGCAAAATGTAAACAATGACGTCATCTGAAACCCTCCTATACTGCAACACAACAAATTTGCTCTGACGAAGGACGCTCGAAACGTCTTTTGAAATCTTCCACCCTCACGGTGAAAAACATAACATATGCACTTTTAGTTGATCAATCCCATTATTTTACCTACTTGCCAATGTAGAAAACCTAGTGTGTTTACAAACTATTCTACCAGAGTTTATCCAATACAAATCCTGGGGTGATTAGAGTGGAATAATGTGAACTCGAGTAATCTTGATGGACGCTTTATTTCTAGAACGGAAACATATCTCTATTGTGGAGAGCTGCAGCTGCGTTTATGTTACGAAAACGGCTTGTGCATCCAAAGACTAACTGTGATAATTTTTTTATATATTCATCGATTGATTGCAACAGTTATAATAAGTTAATGTATACAATTTTATACCCAGCAGATAATGATGGCCAGTGATGCCTTGAACGCGATCCGGGTGATCTTTTTTCTTGCTGCCGACCCGTGCGCCTGAGTAACCTGCGAAGCGGTCTTTATCTTCGTCCACATGTGCAGATATAGTGCGATAATTCCCACCGTCGGGATGAATACCTTGATGACGAAACCAACGCTACCAATAGCTCGGTTATAGGTGGCCGTCCGTGCCCGCCAAGAGCATCTCTTATCTGGTGGCATTTGTGGCTTGTAAACCACCTGTGCATTGAAATATTATATATTGTCATCGTTTTACTCTCCTTATATTTTCTCGTTCCCCTCTTGTTCTTGTTCTGAGTTGCTAAACGTACTAACGGAACCAATAGATTATGAGCAGACCTGGCCTGGACAAATAGTGAACACTCTTTTTTATGTTCTTTTCTCTTGTGTATTTCTCTCTCTTTTCCTTATCTGGGTTTACTATAATTGTTTATAGTGTTTAATGGTGCTACAGGGCCTTAACGGTAACCTGTATCCATGAATTCAGCAGCTATTCTCCACTGTTGCATCAACATCTCTCTCCCTCTCTCTCTCCGATGTCTCTGTCTCTATCTCTATTTCCGATGTCTCTGTCTCTGTCTCTATCTCTGCCTCTGTCTCTGTTTCCGATGCCTCTGTCTTTGTCTCTGTCTCTGTTTCAGATGTCTCTTTGCCTGTCTCCATCTCTGTTTCCGATGTCTCTATCGCTGCGTCTCTCTCTGTTGCCGATGTCTCTGTCTCTATCTCTGCCTCTGTCTCTGTTTCCGATGCCTCTGTCTTTGTCTCTGTCTCTCAGTCTCAGTCTCAGTCTCAGTCTTAGTCTTAGTCTCAGTCTCAGTCTCAGTCTCTGCTCTTCCTTTCGTTGTTTGATTGTCTTTCGCTCCTACAATGTCACAAATAAAGTTAGTCAATACATCGGCTCCTTCGTTTCTTACCTGAAAGCTTGGGTTGTCAAAAGTGGCAAGAAACCCGATAATCCACGAACACACCAGGGCGATCAGAACCCTCTTCATGTTAACAGCGTACATGTACTTTGTAGGAAGCACAACCGCAAACCATCGCTCCAGTGTCAAACATAAACAGACATAAATAGACACAGTACCGAACGTAAACAGCAAAAACCGAGAGTAGATAATACGACAAAATATTTCAGCAGTCAGATGATTAGTAGGGCTTTCAACAGTATGAGCTATCCAATAAGCCGTTACAACAAATAAATTAATTGATGTTAGGAAATCGGTCACTGCAAGGGAAAGTATGAATACGTTATAGGGTTTGCGAAGGAGCGCACGATTACGGCAGAAGAACAAACAAACAAAGAGGTTTCCAGTCAGTGAGACAACAGATATTAACCAGTAAAGAACTTCTTTCACGATTTGCCCAGCATTATCATCATGTCCGTGCGAAGTCTTCGACTCGGCAGTAGTATTAGTTAATGAAATACTCATTGTGTTAACTGAGAATGATATCAGAGAGTGTTAGCGGTAGGTAAAACGATAATGAAAGAATGAATAGAAATGGTGATTGAGCAAAGTGATTTGTGCTGTTGATTGACAACAAGTTTCCTGTTGAGAAAAACATTTGTCGTTAACTGAAATATTAAAATAATAAGAACAACTAAATAATAATAATAATAATAATAGTAATAATGACGATGAAGAAGATGGTGAGATGATGATGGTTGTGGTGGTGATGATGATGATGATGATGATGATGATGATGTTGATAGTGATGGATATAATAATAGCAACGGTAACGATAATTACAGTAACTTTGACAGTGATAACGATAACGGTGATGTTGATAATAACAGTAATAGTGGCGACAACAATAGCAAGAGCAATAACGAGAAGAGAACGAGAAAAAGGTTTTACATTTGTCGCAGAAGACAGTTGGAATCATGCTGACGTGAATAATTTGCCTATTGATATTGTATTTATATGACACTGGACACATATGACAGTCGTGTGAAGTAAAAACGAAATAAAGTCAGAGGAATGTCATTTTGGTTGTAAAATCACAATACCGTAAAATTCCGAAAATAAGTCCATGGGCTTATATTTTTCAAACCACTTTTTTGAGGGCGTATTTTTGCAGGCTTATTATTGGAGGGGATTTTTCGTCTTAAAATGACCGTAAAAAACACCTTATTTATTGAGGGTGATACATTTACGCAAAGTAATCTTCGATGCTGCCCTCGTAAATTGACAATCATAAGAAATTGAAATTAACCGGGTTAAAATCTCCAACTGGTAGGAAGGCTGGCAGAAGGCTATTTGCACCAGCGTGCATGACTGGGGGCAGAGGACTCGAACTCGGAACCTCCAGGTTACGAGTCAGCGCTTTAATCCGCTCGGCCACGTTGCCTCCTGTACTTTAAGTACATTTGTATACAAATATAAACCCATGGGCTAAACAAAGGTTTCATTTTGAATAGTTCTAACTCTGTTGATGCTTTCGGTCCAACATTAATCGCAGGCTTGAGCTTCTTGATGTAGCTGGTAAACTTCCAAAAATGCACTATTCCTTGGACTTTGTTCAGTTCATTTTGGACACAAATAAACCACCGTGTAAGGTTAGAAGTGATTTCAATGTTTAATAATCATACAGTAACAAAGATTGCTCAGTTCTGATTTTGTCTGCTACAACGTTTTGGAAGCTAGTCCTTATTTTTAAAAATAAGGCGTGTTTGATATGGATTTTCTCGATGCTATGTAGTTTTATTAGCAAGAAAACTGACATCACCGTTCCTGAAAGGCTGGTTTGTCGATCGATCGAAGCACCAAGCAATCACAGTATAAAATAAATACAAGTGATATGTACGAACACACAATGTAGGACATTAAAAGAACAGGAGCATTGTACGCTCCATCACGCAGTATCCGCGTGACAAGTTTTTGTTATGTTCTTCTCCAACTTATTTGAACATAATTAATAGCTTACGTAAAGTGCTCCGGAGCTAAAATCATATTTATATATCTTTAATTAGAACATTCGTTTCTCAAACGATGGTTTTGACTTCAAGTTACCCGGCCAGGAATCTCTGATTTTCTTGAAGCTAGCTGTTGTATCAATGTAATTTTAGAAAAGCTCTTTTGTATATGAGCCAATAGACGTAATAAAGAAAACACGAGTTGATGTAAACTGCATCAGTAAAATATTTGTCGTATTAGTTTGGGATATGGTCAAATTAGGCGCAAAAGCTATTCAATCAAAGCACTAATTGTCAACTAACTTTGCAAACCGTGACATTACAACTTGAAGACTGCAACTTTACGTCAATCAAAAACACAGCGCTTTATGATTATACACGAACTGCTGCAAAAGCATAAATTTAGCGCTGAAAACATAACATCCATTCAGTGCTAGACCGAAATTTCTAACTAAGCACTTTGTGGATTTTAACTGAAACAGTTTTGCAGTTATTAGGGAGATGAAACCCCACGTTTGAAGCTTCCTGGTAAACGTCAGGAGTAGTCACGTGGCCAAACATTCCTCGCGCTGTCGTTTGCAGTGCACGTTTTGGACGTGAGGTAAATGTTTTTACGTTCGGCTTGAACATGGGAGTTGTATCTCAAATTATCACGGCTTTAATTTGTTTTAAGGGGACTATATACCTCAGATTTGCTTTAAAGAATCAAATTAAAATGGTGGAAAACTATTCTATGATACCTTAGCTAACTGATTTTATAAAAAAAATAGCTAAAACTTGCTTTGAAAGTATATTTTTGAGAAAATATAAACCCCTCTCAAATTTCCCGCGGTTGTTTACTTCCGTTGCCCCTAGCAACGGCGTGCAAGCGGCGTCGAAAAACGCTAAAATCCGTGCCCGTTTTCGATTTTCCGACAGTAAACTGCCAGGCATCTCAGCCCTACTTCGTTTGTGACAATCTGACCGTGTTTGAGCCTGGTAGCTAGTAAGGCATCCTGGCAATGAGCAATAATTGGCCCTCCCTCCAGCAAATATTGATGAAGCGTCGTGTGTTCAATTTTTGTGCGTCGCGTTGGTTTGTGTTTGGTTTGTGTGGAAAGCTTTTGAAATGTTACGATTGAAATCTTCTTTAGAAATCTTTGAAATATGTTTGGTAGATCGAAAATTGGTTATAAGCAAAGTGTTGTTCAGGCATGGAAGAAAAATAATCCAGGTTTCAAAGGATCTCCCGGTAATCGATAGAAGAAATATCACATGGCCGCCATGATGGCGACATATCAGCCTGGAAACCGTCCTGTCCCTTGCCTGTGAAAGAAACTACAGAGGGCTCTCAAGATGAGAAAATTAGT
The DNA here is from genome assembly GCA_025403545.1 of Epizoanthus stellaris. Taxonomy (NCBI): domain Eukaryota; kingdom Metazoa; phylum Cnidaria; class Anthozoa; order Zoantharia; family Epizoanthidae; genus Epizoanthus; species Epizoanthus stellaris. The sequence goes on from JAOBYG010123765.1 coordinate 10,392, forward strand.
CATCAAAACTCAAGAAATAGAACTTGGTTCAAGAAAGCAGGTATCATGATCAAGTACGGTGATCTCGTCAACTAAGAAAGAAAGAAAGGACAGCGTACAACCCGAATCCCGGTCGTCCATATTTTCCTGGTCCCAATATGAATAGCGAAGACGCGTACCGATATCGCCTGGTGGATCTCGAAAGTCTGCGTGATACTTTACAGAAAGTTTACAAGTGCAAAAAGGTAAAATATTCAAATTATCCGTGTCAAAGATTTAGTTGTTATCGTATGTTTGATCTCGTGTGCATCAGATGGATGTCAGAACGATGTGTGATCATGAGTATTTCAGAAGTGCACGTGACTGTGACCTGTGGTTTACTTTCCCAAATTTGATAAAATATTTGCATGCATGGCAAGTTCCTGTTTTGACATTGTTTTGTATAAGTTTGCTACTCGTTAGTATCAGAAATCGGAATATAAATATCAACTTGGTTCATTTATGTCAGTTCTTAGATTTGTCTTTTGATTAATTTGCTTTATGCTAGAGATAACCCTTTGCCTT
>JAOBYG010123876.1:0-10934 GCA_025403545.1 Epizoanthus stellaris
GTGTTTCTCCAGTTGTAGTACTCGTCGCTGTCTGTGTAAATTGTCCATATGTTTTGCAGCATTCACATCTGCGATCTACTTGGCAAGGCCAGAATCCTGGTTTAGTATGTTGGGCATGGATTTGCTGCTTGTGTTTATGTGTGAAATGGATTTTTTCAGGCTTCTGTTGCTTTGAAATGTGCGGCCACAGACTTTGCATTTTGTATCAGTTGCATTGCGTTTGTCGTTATTATTTGGTTGAGGTGAAAGGTCACATGTGTGGTTTGAGTCATTTGGATTATGTGGTGGAAGTCTTTTATTTGTCAGCATTTGAGAAAGATTTCGTCCTCTGCGGTAAGCAACCAGTGGGGGCTGTTTGAAGACATCGTTACATTTAGGAGAAGTGCGTAGAATTTGTTGATGTTCGTTTAAAATGTTGTGTAGATTTGGTAGTGCTGGGTTGTAGGTTACGACTAGGGGAACTCGGTCCTGGTTTGAGGTGTTAGCGTCTGTGTCTGGAGCTTCGTCTCTTGCTGTTCATCTGGCTTTCATTATGCACTCCTTGATGAGCTTGTTTTTATAACCACGATCAAGGAGTACATTATGAAGTTCCCGTGCTTGTTTCGCGAAGAATTCATCGGTAGAGCAAATTCGACGGAGTCTGAGTGCTAGGCTGTATGGGATAGACGTTTTGGTGTGGCGTGGATGGCAGCTACTCCAGTTCAAGTATTGATGCATGTCAGTCGGTTTTGTGTAAAGGTCGGTGCTGATCTTGCCATTATTGCAGATAACTTGGACATCTAAGAAAGGAATACTTGATGTTGATGATGTTTGTTCAAATTTAATGTGCGGGTCGAATTCATTACACTGTTCGAAAAATCTGTCAAGTTTCTCTTCCCCATGCGTCCATATGAAAAAAATGTCGTCAATGTATCGAAACCAAACTAGAGGCTTATTCTCAGTTTCTTTCAAAAGTTGACTTTCTAGGTGACCCATGTATAAGTTTGCGTAACTAGGAGCCATCTTAGTCCCCATGGCGGTTCCTGTTTGTTGGACATAGTGGTTGCCTTGAAAGGTGAGGTTGTTACAGGTGAGAACTAAATTAATGAAATTTAAGATGGTTTCTCTCTTGTTATCGGTGAAATTATGAAGGCGCATGAAGTGTTCGCAAGCTTTAAGGCCGCCATCGTGTGGGATGTTAGTGTATAAGGATTTAACATCCCAAGTAACTAGAAGTGTGCCAGGAGGTAGTGTCTGGTTTCTATTGATTGCTGTAAGTTTTCGTAGAAAGTCATTATCGTCTTTAAGATGGGAAGGTAGATTCTCAACAAGCGGTTGGAGTTGGCTGTCAACCCATTGGGAGATGTTGGTAGTGGCCGAGTTGATCGTATTACAGATGGGTCGCGCAGGTGGTGGGCGTTGTTGTTTATGAATTTTGGGCACAAAGTAGATGTTACCTGGTCGAGCGTCTTCCACTATAAGATAGTCAGCAGTATCGTTGTCGATCACCCCGTTGGAATGGGCCTCATGGACTGCTTCTTTTACTCTGATTATAAAATCAGAGGTGGGATCGTTTAAAACACGGTGATAGACTTCTTTGCCATTTTGGTCTCTGCCAGTCAACTGTTTGTATGCTTCAGTCAGATAGTCCTTTCTGTTTTGAACAACTACTGCCGCACCCTTGTCAGCTTGAAAAATGACGATGTTTTTGTCTTGTTTGAGGGTTTTAATAGCCATTCGTTCAAGTCTAGTTATGTTGGAGCGTAGTTTCTTGTTTTTTGTCGGATGCTGTAAGATGGCGTTTTCTACTGCATTAATATAACAGTCTAAAACTTGATCCCTGCCTGGGTTTGGTGTCCATGTCGATGGTTTCTTGTAGGAGGGGTTGCCTGTCGCTTCTGTTTGTGTGTTATTGTCGTCCCAAAAAAATTCTTTTAAACGCATTCTACGGCCCCACCTTTTCACGTCAGCAATCAGCTCCGTTCTATTCACACTTGTTGGAGTTGGTACAAATTTGAGGCCTTTACTCAATATGCTAATTTCATGTTCTGATAGATCACGGTCCGAGAGATTAATTACTGTTTTGTAGTTGGAGTTCTTGGGGCGTGTACTGCGGTTTCTTCTACCTTGGTGATAGCGTCTGTGTCGTTTCTGTTTGGGAGACTGGGGCGGGTTTTCAGGTCTAATGTGCGTCGATGCGATTACCGGACTGTTGTTTGAATTGTGATCACATGTGGTGGATGTATTCACGTCCTGAAGAGTCGAGGGTTTGTTTCGAGGTTGTTGTTTATTTCTGACTTTATTTGTGTGGTGATTTTTGTTCCTTTTCTTGCCGTGTTTGGACATGCGTGACTTTCCGAACTGATGGTTTGTCATTTGATTACGCAAGTGATGTGATTGAGATTCAATTGGCAGTCTGTGTTGATTTGTTGGTTGAGTGTGGTCATCATAATCATTAACTGTTGAACTGAACATATTCACTAAATTAAAGTCAATGGCTGCATGGTCTTTCGTCACCGTTGCGTTGCTTAAGGGGAATCTTGCTTCAGCTGTAAGGTGCTTTTGAAATTTCTTTTGTTTCCTGTAGGTTAAGTTGTCACGGGTGGTTTGATTCTGTAATTCTAGCCATTGAGTAAGATCTTGAAGTTGTCGAGAGGCGAGTTTAGCGGCTAATATAGCCTGTCTATTGTCAATCTCCTTTCTTAGTGTCACGCATCTAGTTTCGTGTGTTTCAATGAGAATATCTATCAATTGCATTGATGTTCCCCTGATTACATTAACCCTTCTATGCAGAAAATTGTTTTGAGTGATGAGTTGCGGAGATAATTTGATTTGTAAGCCTGGTGGTATAATATTATTGCTCTTGTATAAGGCCAGAAAGTGTTGATGTAACTCTCCAGAAATCAGTTTAACATGTAGTCGTTTGAGTTTTGAAATAGCTTTTGTGCACTCGGGGGAGACTCCTTCGATAGATATTGCGGTCGGGCCAGGGTTCATCTGGATGTCGCCGCTGGCAATTAAGAAGACGAATAGCAGTGAATTACTGTGGCGTCGGGTCAGCGTAGTGTTGATAAAAGGACGAACGCGAATATGTTTCCCGCGATGGATTGTAGTACGAAACCATGAGAATATCAGTTCCCTGTTATTAAAAACCATTTGCTTGTTAGATGAGGATGAGAATGCCTGTTCGGTCTTGTCGACAGAATGAAACATGGTCGTAAGAGACAAGATAAGAGAGACCAATCCGATGATTCTTGATAATAACATGTTGACACGAATCCTGTTTCGAATGATGTTAATAGTCGTATATCCTCTGGATGAGCGGCTGGATGAGCAGATCACACAAGTTGCGATCGTGTTTGGAGATAGTTACTATGATAAGTGTTAAACTTGTAAGGGGTCACACAAACAATGCAAATCCAAAATAATACCAACAGTTTCGGCTGGTTGGAGGATCACTGTAGCGATCGTGGAGACTTGAAATAATGTAAATAAAAACAGAAATGTGAAGGTCAAGAATCCAACTCCAAAGGTAGCTTTGTTGGTTTATTCGCTTGGATTCTTGACCTTCACATTTCTGTTTCTATCTATCTATCCATCCATCCATCCATCCATCCATCCATCCATCCATCTATCTATCTCTGTCTGTCTGTCTGTCTGTCTGTCTGTCTGTCTGTCTGTCTGTTTGTCTATCTATCCATCTAAATGCTTAATCCATAAAATTCCTAAATTGCAAGCGTTAGTAATTCCTAATCTAGAACCGAAACTTCTTCAGCAAGTAAGATGTTTGAGTCAGCCAAAATAACTGAATCCTTGAGCACTCCCTGTTCGTCAGAGCACTGTTCGTGACATTCTTTATTGCTGAGTAAGATCTGTCATAACCGAATAACACGGACAAAACACAAGACATAATCATTTAAACGAAGCTGTTGATGAGTACTGTCAAGTCCTGAGAGCGCCTTCAGTTAAAAACTGGTTGAGATATTCTAACGCTTGGGCAAAAACATGCGTGATCATCATGAAGTGAAAGTTATATTCTCATGGTTTGTTTTTTGTATCAATAATATCACGTCAGTTTACGAAAAATATCAAAATATTAAGCTGAGGACCGGAAGGATCCAAGCTAACATATTTGAGTTATTTTAACTACTTCACTGATATCATGTAATATTGGTGAAGTGGTTTGTTTTTACGGCATTATGAATGAGTGATTCTTGTGGAGTTTTAAAAACATATTCTGCTTCAGCCGTTTTCAGATAAATCTTCAGTACACCCTTGAGACGTCCAGACGTGTTGTTCATATGACATATCAAATTTCTGCTCAGTTGTTTGTGATCATGGTTAGTTGTTTGGCGGAAAACTGTGTGTGGAAAAGATTAATCATCCTTATTTTTTCGGTTTTTCTGTCTTCTATCCCCCAATATTTGATTTTCGTTTATTTCGATACAATTTTCTTTGTTCTTTTAATATCCTATTGTTTTCTTTATTACAAGTCTTTTCTTTTTTTGTTGTTTTTTCTCTTGTTCTCTCAGAGTGTTTCTGTCTCAGTGAGTCGGTCGGTCTGTTTTTCTTTTTTTCTGAATTTTTGTCTACTTCTGTCTATTTTGGTCTCTGTGTATCTGTCTGTCTTATTGTCTCTGTCTTTCTTTCTTTCTTTGTCTTCAGTTGTCTATGTGTCTGTCTGCCTGTCTGTCTGCTTGTCTGTCTGTCTGTTAGGGTCCCTGGCATGCTGTCTCAGTCAGTCTTTCTCTCCCGCTGTGTTTCTCTCTAACTCGTATTCTTATTAACATGATATATTAATACAGCATAACACTGCTATACGATCTGTGGCTGTCCGACTGTCTCTGTCTATTTCTTTGTTTTTTTTCTTTTTCTCACTTGCACGCTCTGCCCTCCTAATATAGGCCAATACAAAATTCTTATTCTAAGCCGGAAAAGATGTGGCATTTTTTTTAATAGTGCCTCTTAATAAGCAAATGAAGTGGCCTTTGTTTTGCATTGGGAATGTCGTGCGATTTTGATATTTTAAAAACTAATTGCAACTGTCATATCTCAAGTGCACATACAGTGGCAGCGATGACAACAACACTTGCGGTGTTCTTTAGTTTACATATTTGAGTTTTCTACGTATTTGCATGCAAAAGTTATATTTAAAAAACGAGTGCGAGTGTTTGACGAGGGGTTCCAAACACCGAGAAACATTTTTGAGTGGAAATTGGGGGTCGACTTGGGGTATTTGGGAATACAGAGGAGTATTAGGAACGTTTTCAATTCCATCGCCGCAGATTTTATTTTGTTTTTCATTCCCAAAGTCCCAAAACATACCCCCGTGCAGCTTCCATCTTAGGAACACAGACCGTTTTACTATTTTTCGCTGCCGCACTTCCCGTTTTAAACATAGTTTATCCTCCATAGTGTATCCCTTTTAATAATTCGGCTTAGTTTGTATCTTATTTTTAAAAATTGTAATTTAGTAACTAACTAAGCAATTCAGCCTATTGGCTGCAATTCAGTTTTATTGTTGTCAATAAAGGTATTATTATTTGTTAATATACAACGTGGCCAGCAGCCATTTTGAAAAAAGGGTCTACTGTCGGTCCAAGTAAGATCACGGACACATCGATACGTGCCATGGAAACAGATAGCGACTTTATTATCCTTATATGAGCTGTAGCTTGTCTGCTTGTGCCTTGTCTGCTCTTGTTTTCAACTTCCATTGTAACGTAATTTCTTGTGCTTTTCTCAACTTTTGAGAACCACAACTATGCGAGTGTGATTTACTTGATATTCGCACCTCCACTCTCCTCATTTTGGAAGCTTTGCTTTAGCGGAATGATTTTACTTTTGCAGTATTCGATGGCACTTTTCCCTTCAGTTATTTCGATATCTCTGTTCTCAACCAACATAGAGTTGAATTATATATTATCATTCTCAATCCGAGAGAACTCCGATCCTCTTTCATTTATAGAGGACCTTTTAGAACAAACGTCCATACCGCTTGTCGGTGTAACGTGGGCGTTACAAGTCTAAGGAAATGAGTGGCGAAGAGCCTGGAACAAGAATGAGTCAGCTATTGCTTTTGTTTTACTTCTCATAACATTAACGTCATTAACAACATTCTTGCACAATTTTCAGTCATAAAAATTTCCGAATATACGATTCTCCAGTTGTAAGAAATAAGTAGCACCAAACATTTCAATTCTAATCTTTTAAGCCGTGTTCAGACTAAACTCTAAACATGCTTACTCTAATCATGTTTGAAAAACATTTTGGTATTCAAATTGTCCAGAGTGGCTCAAAACTTGAATTAGCCACTTGCTTTGGTTATATATCATTAATTAAATATTCTGTAAACTTGTGAAAATGTAGCAACTCGTGACCAGAGAAAGTTCTTTATGCTAAACACGTTTGCTATAACCATGTTTCCTGTCTAGTCTGAACACGGTATCAGTCAATCGCCTTGTTGGTCTTCACGGACTTTAACTGCTCTACAATGAACGGCTCATCAATAGGCTGTAAACGGAAGCACTGGGCATTAGATCTAACCAGGCTGTCAGGTGTATAGGCTGCAACAACAGCGGACAGTTTATCAGCCAGGAGTTGGCCAATAGCTGCAAAGTGCTTATTGAGCGCAGTAGCAATCGATCGCATGTCCGTGTGTTGTACACCGTCCGAGATAATGCAATTCGGAGTTGATGTTTCATTCTTGCGAGAGGAGACTTCATTGACGGCCTTCCAGAGTTTACTGGATTCACCTTTGCTATCTTCAATAAGACCGATGTAATAGTTGGATATACTTCGCTTAATCTCTTCAATAACGAAGTTACGGAGTTTTCTGAACATCCGCCAGTGAAAGGGAGAGCCGGATTTCATAGCTTTGCGATGATGGTAATCTCGATCACGCATAGCCTCACTTATCTTGCTAGTCATCCATGGAGAACGCACGCTAGAGACACGACCCCTTTTGATCCAAATCCGGATTCATAAAATCTGGGTTGTTTGGATTTCTGGTGATAATGGAATGGAAAATCTAAAATCAGATTTCTTGGTCGTTTGTTGTCATGTACATACACCAAAACCCGGCTTCTCAAAGCCTACTTTATCTGAAGAGCCAAAGGAGAAATTGATTCGCAAAAAAGCCGTTTCAGTTGAATATCTCTAAAATATTTCACAAATAAATTATTGTCGATAATCTTCGAGCGGTCAGACTAAGGTAGCTTTGAGCAAGCATTTTTCTGTTGCGTTCTGCAACATTCTACGAAATATAATTTTGACAGTACGGCAATTTAATATCAAAACAAGTGTAGTTTTTATGGGTCATTAGCTTTTATATATCAGTCAGAGAACTAGTTATAAGTTTAGACAAATAAAACCACTGACGACAGAAAGTCGTTGTAAAAGAAGTTCACGACATTCTCAACAAGTGAGTCCAGTGCAAATATATAATTAAATTCTAAATCGTCAAAATTTAGTTATATTGTTAATTAACGAACGAGTTGTAGCGACTTTGTGACATTATTCTAGTATACAACGGGACAAAAGAGAAAAGTACAACATAAAATGTACTTTGTTTACCTTGATCGCCCGGATGTTCTCCCGCCATCGCCATCTTCTTGACTCGATTTCTTCTCATGCGTGCGCCAAAAACCCACGAGGAAGACAGAAAACAAATCTCGATTCGCTGATTGTCAAATGGAACGCAGAACTTGGGAGAAATCTGGAATTGGATTCAGGTTGGATCCGAAGAATCCACTATCGGGAGTGGATTCTTCGGATTGCTATCCTGGATTAGATTCTTGAAAATGTTGAATAAAGGAACGCTAATCCAGTTTTGGATTACAGAATCTGGATTCAGATCTTACAAAAGGTATGTACCCTTAAACTCCATGGGGTTATCGTCAGCGAGGCCCCAGCAGTGATAGGTAATTCTCCTCACCTTCATTAGCAGCGTGGATCAGCCTTAGCACTCCGGTCTGTGGTTAGCGTTTACGTACTTCACTCCTGTCCACTTGGCGTCTGCTGGCCACTTGTGCCTACTGGTTTATTCTTTGTCTGACTTTGCAAGTTTTTGATTATAGACTGTGGTTCTATAGGGGAATTGGCTTGGAATTGTTATCGGTTGAAAGCTTCAGGTCTCCTAACACCTGGTTTGTCTGAGAGCAATCAATATCATATATAGCCATGGAATTGGCTGCATCATTGGTCTTCAATATGTCATGCACTGATTTCTTTAGCGGATATCACATGAACTAGTCTTATCACTCTTTGTTTCAGCAGTCTGCTTATCACACCGGTCAACATAACGTGACACGATATAACATAACTTAACATAACGTAACATAACATAACGTAACGTAACCTACCATAACATAATATAACGTAACGTAACGTAACGTAACATGACGTAACATGACATAACATAACATAACGTAACTTAACATGATGTAGCATGACGTAACATGACATAACATAACATAACGTAACGTAACATGACATAACATAACATAACATAACGTAACATAACGTAACATAACGTAACATAACGTAACATAGCATAAGGTAACGTAACATAACGCAACGTAACATAATGTTTATTGAATTCGATACATCTACGTTATAAACAAGTATCTCCAAATAATTAATAGATACTAAAATATATCTAAACTAAGCTGGGAATATCTACAACAAACATAAAACTGACATCGAAAAATTACTTACAAAAGTTACAACAATCTTGCACAAAAGACAGATCACGTACTTTTTGTTTAAAACTTTAAAAATCTGCTAAACATCTAAGCGTTCAGGCGTTCGTTCTCATTAGTTAGATATTTTTACTCACTTGCATGTCTCACCAATTTCGCTTGTCGCACCGACCGTGCTTCAGATCTCGTTCTATCGTGTTACCACAACTGGCTGCACTCTGGTATGTTGCCCAAGCTGCTTCGATTCCACAGCTGTCGTCGCATCAGCCAGGCTCTGGCATTCGCTACTCTCACCGAGTGGGTTTTGTGACTGTCATCTTGGATGTTGTAGTCACCATCTTCGATTTTGTAGCCGCCATTTTGGATTTTTCTTGACGTTAGAAGTTATCTTAATTGCTTCTGATTCAATTGAAACTTTAGAACTGAACTTTGTTTACAGAAACTACGATATCAAAACAAAAATTCTGTAATATTTTGATTACTTACTCGCTTACTTATGACCCTGCGTCGCCAATGACACATGATACTTCCACAAGGGTTCTCCATTTCTGCCGGTCGGCTGGCATTTTTCCAACTGTGTCCCAGCTGGGGTTTGATTGCTTAAGATCTCTCTCCATGGAACTCCGCCAAGTTTCTCCGTCTTGGTCTTCCTCTCTTGCGTCTCCCTTGGGGTACGGGTGTCTACTTCACTGCAATTCTGAGCAGCGAGTTTGCCTCCATCCTCAATATTTTGATTACCAGTTGCCTATTAAAAATATAATTGGCATAGAAACATGTAAATCATCTAAAATAATGATTACAAGTTTGACAAATCAAGGTGTTCCCCGATACATTGTAGCTCTTTGTATAGGAAATTGTAAAATTTCAGCGTTATATCTACAAGCTTCCATATAAATGAATTGGTGTTATTTTGGAATCGAGCTTATTTTGATAAAGTACTGAAAAGTTACGAAGTCTTGATATACAACTTTGAAAAATTTTAGTATTTGTATAGGTAATCACATGGTTTGGAGTGCAATTTGGAATAAATCTGCACGAAGTAAATTTTTCAAAGACTAACAAAATTGCACGAGCCAAGCGAGATACCCTTTATCAGTTCCAAACACTAACTTTGATCAGCCCTCTAACACACCTAACAACAAAACAAGCCAAGCTTTACTTACTTTTTAAAAACTGCTTGCTGGTCTCTACCGTCACCTCGAGTTCTTTCTTTCTAAGTTATAGTTTAATTCAGCTGTTCTTTTGTTGTAAATACTGTCTTGTCTGAAATGACTCTGATATTCTAATTTGGATTGAGTCGCGCAAATTCACACAGAGTAAAGTCTGGTGATCAGCTATAATGTCGTTCACTCTTGACTGCAGCCAATAATAACTAGCGAACTTGAAATATATTATTAGAGAGTATTGTTACGGTCACTAAACGCGGTTTCCATCAGCGGGGTCAAAATTACCAGATGTTTTAACTGGGAATAAGCAAGAAACACGCCAAGCAAACATAGCAACAAATTATTCAATAGTCCATTTCACTATATACGACGCCACTTTGAATAGATGACGTGAGTCATTAGAAAAGGAAAAGTCTATTACAGACACATTTTTCTGTCATAGACTGCCTTTGTCAAACTAACACTGTCAGTGGCAAAATTCCCAAGAGACTTTCTCCCCACCCCTCCCCTGATAATACATGTGCGCTGTTATATATGCTGCTGTATATTGTATGTAATTCCTCATTTCCGTGCACAGCGCGCGGAAGGCAGAGAACACGAATAACAGCAAATTATGGAAACAATAGAAATATTCTACTTGTTTCTTACTACTTGTGTCACTTCAGTATCTTTTAGAGCGAATACAAATAGTATGGTTTTTAGTTAAGAAATAGGAACGGTGCGTGAGCGTATACTTCAGTGGTTTTGTACGCACACAAAGGAAGTGTTTAAAAAGGCCGCAAGACAGACCAATTGTTCTATTTGAAACTGTAGCCCCTCCTTCATAACATGTTACACGCTAGGAAGGAAACAAGACTCCTGTCCAGCCAAAATATTTCTTCACACTTTTCGTGTATTCTATTCAATTCTAAAGCCGGCCTCACACGCTGCGTTTTTATCGTACAATTCTCTACCATACGATAGCGCTCGTTTTCGTGGAAAATCGTAGGAAATTGTAGGGTAGAAAATCACAGAACAAATGCCCTCACACGCTACGATTTTGTCGTACAATTTTCTACGATAAAATAACCAAACATGCGCAGTCACT
>JAOBYG010124208.1:0-10930 GCA_025403545.1 Epizoanthus stellaris
GGGGCAACTGATGACATTTTGCAGCCGATTGGGGGTGGGGAGGGGAGAGGCGGAAAGCAGTTTAAACACAACAATTAAAAGGGATAGCGTCACTTCTTTCTATGCAAATACAATATGAAATAATCCTTGGACGCCGGTCCGACCGGTTGAATAGTTCTCAAATAGAACGCGACAACTATCGGAACTGGTTCTGGCCAGACTGGTCCTGCCCACGGATTAGAGTTGCTCAGTTCTCCCGTTCCGGACAGCCAGGGCGCGGGAATTTGGTGAGTTTTGGCGGGCAAAATGCTCGCGCGCGCCTTAACCTTTCTATTTACAATGGCCAGAACCAGTTCTCTCGGGCCGGTCAGACCCGTCAAATGGAAAGCGCCCTTAGAAAGGCCTTTCAGTGCCTCTAAACATAAAATATTTGCTAGGGAAGCGCTGAAAAACATGCTTGTCACTACTAGTTCTGCGACAGGAGCTGGGACAAGCGTGTCTTCCTTCAATGGAAATTTCATGAATGAATTTTGGTTTCTCTTGCTATGCATGGAGGACGCAGCACGTTGGTCAGATCAAACAGGATCCGCGGCGTAGGTTTTAGGGGGAGGGACGGGATAAAGCAAGTGCGCTAGTGGAAGGAATAAGGCCAAGAGTTCAAGACAAGAAGTCAATAGCATGTGACTGCTTCGTGACAGGTTGTGGCAGAATATCCCGCCAGATTTTAATTGGAATTCAGACTGCTTACATCAGCAGATCACGTATTTTCAATACAAAATCAGAATTTGAAAATTGTAAAAATTAGCTGTACAATAAATCCAATAGTGTGCACATATACACTAAAATTCGCATTTGTTTTTGCTTAAAAAAAATTGCTGTTTCTTTAATTCCTATGTCTGTTCGATTAGTGATCAAAAGTCTTTGTAAAACTGTTTGGAATTTCCGCAAGTAGTATTCACACATCCTCGGGAAAGATTCCAACCTTTGTACCATACGTAATAGTATCAGAAAAATATTTGAAGAAATCCTACTTCTCCTCAGCCCAGACGTAGAGGAAAACTTAATACTACTTCTAAGCATTATAGCTATAAAGTAATCGGCTCACAGATAAGTCTTTGCAATGTATTGTGTTAACCCTCTACCAACGTCTAAATTCTCCTTACAACTTTCCATAACAATATAAGTAATATTGTTGGGAGAAAATAGGAATTGATCATAAATAAATGATCCTGACATGATATACTACAAAATTCTCCTTAGGAGTTTTATGAGAAATGTATGGAGACAAGTAAGGAGAATTTAGATGTGGTGTTAGTGACAAACAAGCTGCAACAGAGCTCTTGTGGAAACGTTCTAATTTTTGTGGCTGATAAATTCAAACTGATCATTTATCACTTGATCCAACGTTCAATTTCTTTTCATCTTCATTACGGCCATTTTGAAAATTACTGTTTTGTCATTGTAAATCTGTTCTCGTTCCAGACCCGTCATTAGGTCCACAATGTAATGCGTCCGCCATATTTTATTTCATTAATTCAACAAACAGTAAACTGGAACGAAAACAAATCTACATTGGTAAAACAATGCATTATCGCCGCCAATTCCTGAACAATTCATAGAACGCTGATATTAACGCTTGGCCAGTGGGAAATGAATTTTTTCAGTTTCGGGTTTCCCAAACAGTAACGTTTTGCGCACACGTTGCTAGACAAGCTTTTGTCATCCGAAATCACGTTATTTGTTGCTGTCGTTGATACAAGTGAAATATTGAAGGAACTTTAGTGCAGATAAGACCCATGCAAACAAGTTTTAAAACAACATCTCGAACAAAACTGGGCCTCAATGTACAGAAAACAGTTCATTTGAACGGTTCACTTTCAGCTTAAGCAATACAATCAAGTTTTGATACGTTTGTAAATGCTCTACTCGTCCTGAAGTTGAAGAGTTTACTGCTCATCAGGATATTTTACAATCATGTTAGGGAAAAAGAATCCTGAACAATTTGTGCAAATATAATGAAATTTTGAAATTTGAATTATAGCAAAATATTTTAGAGTAGTGCGATATTAACTTGTTATTTTCGACTTAGAGCAAAACTAACAATTTAAAATATAAAGAAAAATTACTACTTTTTCTGGCCATTTTTTTACACAGAAGAAAATACATTTCCGAAATTGATTTTGACTTGGAATATATTCACAACGTGAGCCATTTCTTGGACAAAAGCCGGGTTGCTGCATCGTTCTCTTTACTAGAATTAATCTAAGGTACTAAAACATGTAAGCGAGCTAGTTTTTAAATCAGATATCGCAGGCACAGCTTTATACTTAAAAGAACTGTTAGAGCGAATTTCAAAGGCTCGATACAACTTTGTATAAGCTTCATGCAATCGATATATCCTCGTATAATCGATATAACCTCGATCAGATTTTGTGCGGTAACTGGTTGCAGTTTACGTAAATAACCTTAACAAATACATGGCAGGCAGACTTATTTTTCTATATCCTTTGGTAATGAGGGTTCGAATTCTAGCATAATTTGCTCGAACCAAACAAAACTCACTCTATGTAACTTTGAAAAGTCTACTCGCATTGAAATATACAGCTATTTTAAACCACGTGACAAGCCAAGACTGAAAGGCAGCCTGGGAAATGTCAGTGATTATAGACGTTTTTCAAAAAGCAATTTATATTTACTAGAGATCTAACAAGCACATGACAGCCTCTTTCTTCCATGTAAGACCACAAATGAGACATATTTACATTCTGAGTCTCCCAGGTTGCACTGCAATCATGGCTTGACGTTTAGTCTTACACAACGTGTTTGAAAAAGGCTGTACCTGACAAACAGCACACGGCTAGATCTTCTGAGATATTTGACGAAGCCCACTGCTATGGAGCGGAGCTTCCTACATTGTAGTACAAATTAAGTAGTAACATCTAAAGCACACTAGCACTTTGTAACATCTAGATGCATTTTTCTAAGTTAAATAACTACGAAGGGGGGAGAGGGGCTGCTCTGTCCTCCCCTAAATCCCCCCCTGTATTTAGTACTCTGACCAAGGCATGCTGGAGTGGGTCGTACATTTTATCTATGTTTGTTGCCATGCCTACAGTAAAGTTCTACTCCCAGGTGGCCAAAATCCGTGATTGTCCAGTTTCGCTTTTAGAAAAACGCTAACTGTAGTACAAAGGTATTTATAACAGACATATTGGTTCGCTGGAACTCATAAATAAGAAAATTAATTTTAAAGGTATAAATACATTTGCATTGATAATCTTTGAAACGTTAAAATACAGTTCTCACGATAAGAGAAGCAGCCCTGTTGAGTTTGCGTGGGCGGTAAAACCAGACAGCGGAACGGCGGTTATAAATAGATCTCGAGCTGTCTCGGTCTTTTATGGTGAGAATAGTACTTTAACAATATTTAGAAACGCGATAGAAGGAACTCTGCTTGTTATCGCCTCTCGTTTCCTTTCCAAACATACAGCGCCTGAATGCAGGCAATAAAACAAAATATTCTTGAAATTACGTAAAAAGTCAGAGGAAATAATTACAAAATTATATTTTAAACGGAGATTCTTAAAAAATCTCATTTCTTCTAAAAATATTCAACGAATTCTATTCAGTCATAAATTAAAGACTAAGACGATGCCTGGAGAAACACGTGATTGCATCTCAGAGTCGCATATCCGCAGAACCAGATTTGTGTTCCAGACTTCGATAATAAAGCTGAGGCTATCAGGCGACATTGGTGTGGCTAGACTGATAACCGACAATTGTGCGCGAACTCGTAAGTTCATTTTGTACAACTTGCTGTCTGTGATTCTGCGACTTACAAAGTTTTTTGTTGAACACTCGTCAACTTTTGTTTATATTTATATTTATATTTATAGTCATGTTTCATTTCATGGTTAAACTAAACCATAAATTAAACTGAACGAAATCGCGTTTGACACAAGCTTTACTGCCATCATTCTCCCTAACTGTATTTGCTTGTAAATTCATTAAATACACCTCGAGGCCATCCAGTCCAGATAGATAATCTATCATTAAAGACCTAGAGTTCTATTGTTCTGTTGTGAATTGTTTGGTACCTAGTTCGAAATGCTTTATTGTCTCCCTTCCCTTTCATACGGGAACAGTCAGGGTTGTCTCGGGCGAGTGGGGGTGGGGTTGGGGGATCAGTCAAGCTTATCTTAAGCTGGGGAATTAGGGTTGTCTTGGTCGAGGAAGGAGAGTTCAAAATTATCTTGGATGGTGAACTAGGAGGAATCAGGATTGTCTTGGGTGAATTGAGGAGGCGGAAGGGGGGTAAAGATTGTCTTGTGCGGGCCGATCAAATTTGTATCCAATGTTGTGTTGGAGTCACAAACTGTCCCGGTTGGGCCCAGCAATATACCCAATCCACTCTTCCTCCACTCCTCTCCCCACCTGCCTTCCCGAAGACATAGCCAATAGTCACATAAAATATTTAAACTCGATAATGCATGGCCCCCGGGTTGTTCTGGAGAACACGTTGTTTATGCGATCAAGAACTAACCAAAGAGAAGCCGGATATTCTTGCAGAATATAGTACAGTTAAACAACTATCTGATGATCCGCTGACATAGGTCAGGTACTGTGTCGCTACGAGTGAAAGTTTTTCAATTTTTACTTTATGCAGTGCTGTGAGTTTTTTTTAACAATAATCACATTTTCAACTACAATAAAATCATTGTCTAGTGAAGAGTTTTGCTACTGTTCATTTCTAGTGCATCCATTTCCGTGCTTAGTGGACCATTAGTTAATTAACAGTTAACAACAAATGTTAGTATTACTTTGGAGAGTTAATAGGTTGTTAGCGTTACTGTGACTGATTAATTAGCTTATAGTGCAAATGATTAGACCTACGAAAATGTACTTTAAACGCCGCATCTAGGGGCGTCCGATAGACTAGTTAGCAATTAACTATCACGGCTATTACGGGGTAACTGTGCAAATAACTGACTAGCTTGTAGAAATAGTCCAACAACAGACCGGTTATAGTAGAAAATATCCCAGTAACAGACCGGCTAGTAGAAAATATTACAAGCCGGCTAGTAGAACTATTCCCAATAACAAACAAATTAGTAGGAACTATTTCAATAACAGACCGCGGATAGCAGAAACTATCCCAATAAGAGACCAACTAGTAAAAACTATTCCAATAGTAGAAAATATTCCAATAAACCGGCGAGAAGAAATTACATCAGTAGTATACCAACTTGTATACAAATTTATTCCAACGGCATACCAGCTAGTGAAAAATAACGACTGACTGAACAGTAGATATATTCCAAAACCACACCTGCTGATACAAACTATTCCAGTAACTGACCGACAAGAGTAGAAAATAGGCCAATAACAGACCGGCCAGTGGAATATATCCCAATATCAGACCGGCCAGTAGAAAATAATCCAATGACCGACCGGCCAGTAGCAATAATCCAACTATAGACTGGCTTTTGTATATTATTTCAACAACAGTCCAGTTAGTAGAATACTGATATCCCAATGAACAGACCGGCTAGTAGAAGATATTCCAAAACTGCTCGGCTAGTAATCTTCAATACAAAAGCAAACGGACTCAATCCTTAAATCAGACTTAATATTAACAGCCGAGTGTCAAGACGTAAAACATCTGCGAGAGATTTGAGTTGCAAAGCATTCCTTGGTATTAAATTCGGTTCAATCTCTGTTACTGTATACTATTGATAGCTATTGATACCTATTGATACCTACTGGTCATGCAATTTGAGGCAAGTGAGTTGTCTCAGAATTCACTTTTCAGGACTCTACTGGCAGTGTCCCTCTAAGAAGGCGTATAACTCTAGTCCCGGTTTTCCGTGCCAATTGTACATAGCATCACGCTTTCAGTGACATTTCACGCTTTTGTGTCACGTTTGTTGCATTTGAACCATCCTGCAAAACAAGAGGCATGATTGGTTGAGCGCCCTCAGCGCTAAAGCGTGACAATCATCACTTTTATTCCTCTCCACCGAATATCGGTGCTTGAACCAACCAATAGCGAACCTCATTTCACTGAAGGACAGTGCCACACAACGTGGTCACACAACATGAATGCGTATGCAAGCGTGACATGATGGAGCCGCGATACCAACTAAACGTCATGATCACGAATGTGTCTCATCTGTCTTGTATCTGTGTTCCTCACGTCAAATAAAGCTCTAATAAGAAGCAAGAAGCGTGTGCTACTTGATTAGAAATGTGCGAATACTTCATAACATGCAGGTCTATATTTATATTTGTTTGCATATCAATGCAAATGTAAATATCAGAATCGATTCAAACTGACTTGAAATTTTCACAAGAACTTGCATTCCATAACATAACGTTTATATTTAAAAGTTACTCCATGCAATAAAATGTGCAGAAAATTCTAAATTTAGAACGTTGTTAGTGCAGACACTAAACTAGTATTTATCACGTCCTGAAGCTGATATTATTTTTGATATAATAAATATTACACGTGTTTATACTTTTAAAACACATCGAGTATAATTTGATATGGCTTTCAGATGTGCAAATGCGTCGCTGTTTGGATCGGACCAGTGAGTTTCTAATTTGGCCAATTCTCAAAAGCAGACTTTCACTGAGGCACTGAACTGAAATGTGTTACCATGGCTACCGATTCTGGTATCCCGGATGTCATTTGTGTTTAACCAGGCATTTCATCTGTGTAGCGTTTATTGTCAAATAACTAAATATGGCAGCGAAAGGAGTAAAGAAAGTAATAAAAAAAGAAAGTGGAAGAAAGAAAAAAAGAGAACACAAACGTGCTAATACAAGTTCGCACTGCATTTTGGGTAGTTCTAGTCTCCACAGGGAACAAGTCTGTGTTACTGGCCGTTTGTCCCTCGGGGAGACTGGAACTACCCATGATGCCCCAGTGATGTGAATATGGCCGCCAATGATCCGATTCGGGTTTAGTTTTCGCAATCTCAAGCAAAATTCGAAAACTATTATGAAAGTATGCCTGCTCTAACAATCGTAGAAAGCTGTACGTTTTAGGTTATCAAGAGTTTTACAGCAACAAAGGAACAAAAGCGAAGCATACGCAGATCTTTACGTCTATACACAAACTCGGCTAGATCAGCGGTTATTACCGATCAATATTACTGTTAGAGTATATTCACCCGGTCAATATATCAAATTATTCCATCGTATTTGAAATCTTCAAATGTTATTCTTTGATCCCTTCCTTGACAATATCCACAGATGAAACATCAAGGAATACTGGCTAAACATACTCATGACAAGGGATATATCGATACAGTAACACACTCATATCCAGTACTTGACCTTGCTGCTGAGCTGAGATTGGCCGATATTGCCCTGACTTCAGACCGCCTTTCCGTTCCTGGGATCATCCGATTGGCCGCTGCTGCTTTTCCCTTGGCTGTTCATCTCAACAGCATATTCGTAAAAGCGTTCTGGGGAGCATGCTTGAAAATATAAAACAAACCCAGTATAAACTTGATGAGTCAGCTTATAGTGAGTAAATTAGATGAATGAAGTATTTTTCGCATTGGAAATACTCATATTATAGGCCAATTAAAAAAATCCCGGTTTATCATCAATATTTTTCAAACGTTTGATGAGAGAGGGAGAGTTTTTCTTACTACAAGTGGAATATGGAAAGTATATAAACTTGATGAGTCTGCTTATAGTGAGTAAATTAGATAAATGAAGCATATTTACCATTGGAAATGCGCCTCTTATAGGCCAATTAAAAAATATCCCGGTCTATCATCAATATTTGTTAAATTTTGTTGTGGGAGGGAGGTTTTATTGGACTACAAGCAGAATACGAAAAGACCGGGGTTTGAACCAAAGAATAATTAGTCTTATGTCATTAATTGTGCTTCTAAAAGCCCTAAAACTTTATAAAACTAAGAAACTATCAGATCTATATACGACTCGCTATCATTCATTGCTTGCAGTTCAAAAGACAACTATATATGGCGTACGTCGAGTAAACAAAGCTAAAGAACAGCTAACATCCTATTTTTAAATTTTGTTTAGAAAATGAGTGTGAGTATAAGATAGTAATATGTTTACTGGAATTAAAAGATAAAAAATGATAAACCGGAATATTTTCTTAAGTGGCCCAATACCTGGATTTTCAAAAGGGATATCTTTGTTCGCTGAAATTACCAGTAATTCAAGGAATGTGTTCTACTACTTCATTTAAACAAACATAAAAATCCCCGAATGTTTGACAACACCAGCTTCAGGACCACGTGGCAAACACTACAGTTGTAAATGGACGTGAATGAATTAAATAAAAATGCTAGTGAGATAAAAAACCCGCGAAGATGTTCTTAGAACAATGGTATCCTGTGTCAGTCATGCGCAGTTTTATCCCACAAGACA
The DNA here is from genome assembly GCA_025403545.1 of Epizoanthus stellaris. Taxonomy (NCBI): domain Eukaryota; kingdom Metazoa; phylum Cnidaria; class Anthozoa; order Zoantharia; family Epizoanthidae; genus Epizoanthus; species Epizoanthus stellaris. The sequence continues at coordinate 8,398 of JAOBYG010124208.1, forward strand.
TCGTTATCGTGGAACTAATGACAACACCAGTTATCGAATGACGTCATGAATTCCAAGATGGCGTCCTTTACAAGGTGGAGAATGCTAACTAGCCAGTTTTTATTTTAGTTTTTGTATAGAAAACCTTTTCATAGTATACCAAAGTTATCACTTAATGTTGCGCATTTACATGCTACAGATTTCCTGAAAATAATTAATGGTTTATGCAACTGAAACCTGAATGATATAATATAAAAAGGAGAAAAAGGTTACTCAAGCTGAAGAGACATCAGAACAAATCTGATTTACTGACGGGGATTGAACCCATGACCTTCTGATTACCGGTCAGATGCTCTACCCACTGAGCTACAGAGACTCACATGAGGAACTGGGCCATTTGCTAGGTTCTTGTAGATGGTACATGGCCATATGTCCTGCTGATTGCTGGCTTGAGATGTCCTATAGTGGCCCGGTACCTCATATGAAGCTCTATAGCTCAGTGGCAGAGACGGATCCAGAAAATTTAGAAAGGGGTACATGACGGAATGAAGGGTCTGAGGCTCTCTTTGGCAGAACAGCTCCCTGGTAATCAGAGCGTCACGGGTTCGATTTCCTTCAGGGACTCAGATTTGTCTGTTATCTCTGTAGTTTGAGTAACATTTCTACCTCCACTGAAACCCGAATGTTATAAAATAATCATGCACATTACTAATCAATCGGATGGTTGCTTCGAGTTACTTTCAAGGCCGGCCGATATATTTTGAAGTTCAAAGTTGCCAACAAAGCTTCTCTACGGTGGTAAAATGTATCTTACAGATCGTGATAAAAAATTTAATAAACTTTGCTGTTAATGTTCTTGTATCATTCTCGGTTAATTCAAAAGCTTGATGATAGATAGTAGATTTAAAGAGGAACAAAAGTTTGTTCGTTAGTCAAATACCGGCGAATTGATTAACATATGTGCGAGTGAGCAAGAACGTCGTGGTGTGCAGCATAATGATTAGTAGATGGCCGCTGTTATATGAGGTAATTAGACATCAGTTAACTTCTAAATTGTATTTTTTTTTCGAGTTTTGGTTCCTAACCCATATGATTAGGGTTAGGTTTACGGTTAGGAACCAGAAACCACTGAAAAATCGAAAACTTAGAAGTTGACTCATGACGCATTGACTAATATATGAAATAATATATACTAATCTAATCTATTATTATATTATATTATTAATACATTAGGGTTAGGAATTGAAGTAGAGTTAGGTTTATAAAAACTGCTGACTGATTGACTCATTCGACTCATGGAACATTGATCTGTGATTACTATAAACTTATTACAGCTTGATATTAGTAAGTAGGATCATTGAGACAGACAGACAGACAGACAGACAGACAGAGAAAGTGAAAGAAAGAGAGATAAATGAAAAAGAGAAGGAAAAGCAAGAGGAGAAACAGAAGGAGAGGGAAACAGACAAAAACAAAGAGAAAATGCAGAAGTCAGAGCAAAAGGAAGAAACAGAGATATACAAACAATTTACTGACTGACTGACTGACTGACTGATTGACTGACTGACTGTCTGACTGACTGACTGACTGACTGATAGACCGGCTGGCTTACTGACTGACTGACTGACTGATTGACTGAATGACTGACTGATAGACCGGCTGGCTTACTGACTGACTGACTGACTGACTGACTGACTGTCTGACTGATTGACTGTCTGACTGATAGGCTGGCTGGCTTACTGACTGACTGATTGACAGATAGATAAGCTTGGTGGCGCATGCCCGTTTGTCAGTCAGTTTCATTCTCTACAGTTATTGGTGAGTGACGTTAGTGGCCGTGAGGCACGTAGTCATGATAGCCCTAGCAGTCATGAATATTCAGTTTGTGAGCAGCACTGAGTACTTCGTATAGTACTTCATACAGTGATTTGTGAGCAGCACTGAGTACTTCGTATAGTACTTCATACAGTGATTTGTGAGCAGCACTGAGTACGTCATATGGTATTTTGTGAACAGCACTGAATACTTCATATAGTACTTCATACAGTGGTTTGTGAGCAGCCCTGAATACTTCATATAGTACTTCATACAGTGGTTTGTGTGATACCGCTGGACGGTTCATCGCAGCCATTCACCCCACACACAAGAATACCTTTCTGTATCATCCCACCTTTTGAGTTCTCGTCCACCAAGTTTATGCTGTCTTCTTTGCTTCTAAGTTTCTCCTGCTCTGTTCGTCTCGACTCCTCTTGTTTCTTCAGCTCTTCTTCCTTTCGCCTGTTCAATTCCTTGTTGTAGAAATTCTCGAAGTTTGATACGATTACTGGCACAGGAAGAGCAATTGTCAGCACACCTGTAGAGAAGAGGAAGAAAATTATTACATGCTGCGTCGATGTGTGGTCCCCAGTTCTCCTCGTCCACGTACCGAAACTCCTTTTTTATTGCACAATCCCTGTCAGAAAAATACATGTAACCCCCCCCCGTTTTAATTAATGTAATTTAGTCTCGTATTATTATTAGAAATTATATTTGTAAATAATCTAATTTAGTCTAG
>JAOBYG010124319.1:0-10928 GCA_025403545.1 Epizoanthus stellaris
AGTGTATCCAGTCCAACAACAACCAGTGTTTCCTCACCAGTAACGAGCAGTGTCTCAACACCAACGACAACAAGTGTCTCATCACCAACAACAACCAGTGTATCAACACCAACCACAACAAGCGTGTCCTCACCAACAACAACAAGTATCTCATTACCGACCACAACCAGTGTATCCAGTCCAACAACAACCAGTGTTTCCTCACCAGTAACGAGCAGTGTCTCAACGCCAACCACAACAAGCGTGTCTTCTCCAACTACAACAAGTGTGTCATCACCGACCACAACAAGTGTCTCATCACCAACGACTACCAGTGTATCCAGTCCAACAACAACCAGTGTTTCCTCACCAGTAACGAGCAGTGTCTCAACACCAACGACAACAAGTGTGTCCTCACCAACAACAACAAGTATCTCATCACCGACCACAACCAGTGTATCCAGTCCAACAACAACCAGTGTTTCCGCACCAGTAACGAGCAGTGTCTCAACGCCAACCACTACAAGCGTGTCTTCTCCAACTACAACAAGTGTATCAACACCAACCACAACCAGTGTGTCTTCGCCGACAACAACAAGTGTGTCATCACCAACGACAACAAGTGTTTCCAGTCCGACAACAACCAGCATGTCCTCACCAGTAACGAGCATTGTGTCAACACCAACCACAACAAGTGTGTCTTCACCAACAACGACAAGTGTCTCGTCACCGACCACAACAAGTGTCTCATCGCCAACGACTACCAGTGTATCTAGCCCGACTACAACCAGTGTATCAACACCAACCACAACCAGTGTATCAACACCAACAACGACAAGTGTCTCGTCACCGACCACAACAAGTGTCTCGTCACCAACGACAACAAGTGTCTCGTCACCGACGACAACAAGTGTGTCCAGTCCAACAACAACGAGTATCTCTTCTCCGACTACAACAAGTGTGTCAACACCAACCACAACAAGGGTCTCATCGCCGATAACGCAGTTTCCTCCATCAAGGATGATTTCTTCTTCGGCTTCAACGCCATCTCTATCAACGAGCAGCTATGTGACCACGTCATCATTTACCCCATCCAGCTTCACGCCTACACCCTCGATTTCTGTGCCCCCTCCTACAAGTAAGTGTGATATTACCAGTGTTATTCTGTTTATGGGAATACTTTATCGGATAGGGAACACTCGTAGAGCCTGAGCGTTAAGCCTGGTTTCCATATGAACTGTAATGGTCGGCGACCATCTGCGATGGACGTGTCTCAGACACCACAAACAATTGTTTCGATTTATTTACGAGTGATTACAGACAAGCGAATCTCATAAACCAAAACGGCGGCAAATATATATATCATTTCTTATTGGACAGTTATTGACATGTGTTTCATGAGGAACAATGGTGTGTCCCCGATGTGCTGCAGACCATCTCAGACAAGCGTTTCCATTAAGTTTTTTCTTGGTCGGTAGTGTCGTAATGGTTGGAAAGGTTGAACGGAGTTCTACTCTTCTGATCACGCAGACCGTTTGCCGCAGACTATCGCAGACCACCGCAGACGCTGGGAACGAGTGTTTCGATATATCTGGAACAAAACGCAGACAATATCCCCGATCGTGTCGCAGACTGTCGCCAACCGTTACACATCATATGGAAACCAGACTTTGTTCACACGAGTATAATAATAATAATAATAATAATAATAATAATAATAATAATATAATAATAATAATAATAGTAATAATAAACATGAACTTAGATAGCGCCATTTCCATAAGTTCAATATTGCTTTACATGACAAGATGACAAACGTTACATATAAAATACTAATAAAATAAATTCTGATTCCTAATTTTAAAAATTAATACTAAAGGATTAAAAAATTTTAGTTCTATAAAAAGCCAGATTAAAAGGCCTTGTTTTTAGGTTTCGTTAAAAAATATCTGAAGACTTAGACGATCGTATTTGGATAAGGAGAGAGTTCCAAAAGGATAATGCAACAACAAGAAAAGAACGGCCACGATAGGTTTTGAGGTTAAATTTAGGTTTAAGGAGAAGTTTCTGATTAGAGGAACGAAGAGATCCGCCAGGATCATATGGAAAGCGCGAAACTTGTACACGAGTCACTGAGTAGATAGTTCAAGGCTGTTGTATTTGCTATTAGAGCGGGTTTCGCATGAGTGTCGAATAACCAAAAGCAATGACATTACAATAACATTACATTCAGCAGTAAAATGGCGGGAAAATGGCGCGCGTCGCAAGGTTGTGGTGCCAAAATGCAGTGTACGCGCGCACGTTCGTGTTGTCTTGTAATGTCTTGTCATTACTCTGAAGCGTGATTGGCTAAGGAACAATAGTGTTATTGCTTCCTTTCGTGGAAGTAAATTGATGAACAAATAGAATCACAAAATAAAGACATTACAAAGACAACACATGGCTTTTTTGACACTCGTGCAAAATCCGCTATATATGGACCATAAACTTTCAACCCTCACAAACTCTTTAGTACAGACGTATGTACGTAAATTTACAAACGGACTGATGCAAGAGTACTGTTCCCTTTGATTGCCAGTGTTGCGTTAGGGAAGCTGAATATCTGTCAGTGTTTGCAGTACGTATTTGAATACTGATTGAGTTACACTATTTGTGTTCTAGGTTCTATTTGCCCGGCTTGTGCATACTTCAACGACAAAACTAACAAAACAGAATACCACTCGGTAAGTCCTTTCTGGATCAGTTTGTCTAATTATACTTTAACATTTTATGACGGGGAGGTCCGAGTGAGGTTCAAAAGTTATACCCCAAAAAATCTCTGTTTTCAAAAATCGTACCCAAAAAAAAACCCTCGAATTGTTTCATTCCCCTACAAAAACCCAATGGTTTTTTCGAAGTATATTTGTACACATATGTATTTTGTTTTATTATGAATCACCAAGTTTATTGAAATCTCCACCCAAGATCTAGTCTTTGAAGTTGCCACCCAGGGCCTCTAGGGAGAACAGTATTTATACTGATTGAGTTACCCTGGTAAAATAAAGCTTATTATTATTATTATTGTTGTTGTTGTAGTTGTTGTTGTTGTTGTTGTTGTAGTTGTTGTTGTTGTTGTTGTCGTCGTTGTTGTTATTATTATTATTATTATTATTAAAACAATCCCTCGGTTTTTGTTACACCTAAAAAATCCCTTCACATACCCCAAAAATTCCTCTGACACCCTGCCCCCCCCCATCACACCAGTGTTCAAGTGGACCCCTGGGCATCTATTTTGATTGTTAGAGCAAATCTGTCATCCAAATCTTAAATTATTTGAGAATCTATATCAAACACGTACACTCGAAAGAGTGTTGATCACACTAAAAAGAGTCCTTGATCATATATCAAATACGTCGAACTCGAGTTAACAAAAACTCCTCTGCACGTCGCTTTTTCAACTCTGTTCTCGGTGTTTGTTATGTGATCAACACTCCTTCTCTTGTTTGATATACCGTAAAATTCCGGACATAAGCCCATGGGCTTATATTTTTCAAATCACTTTTTGGGGTCTTATTTTCGGAGTGGGCTTATCATTGGAGGGAATTTTGCGTTTCAAAAATTGGTTGGGCTTATAAGTGGAACCCGCTTTGCATCTGACATTTTTCACTGATGCGAACGTGCGAACGTGTAGGCGCGTGTTATAAAATTAACTTGTTAAATGCCGATTAAAACAAACTTTATTGAAACAACACAACACGCTGTCTGTAAACATTCGCTGCCCCATCACACTAACAATATAAAAAAGTTGTCCAGTTTGAAAAAGGATCTTAAACCGTCTGGGGGGGGGGGTCTTATATTCGGAATTTTACGGTATATTAATTAAATCACAGTCATGTATCAAGTAAACATCAACTCTATTTCATAAATTTTGCAGTAAAGTAACACCTAATTCTTGTTTTTATTAGAGGGGGTTAATTAGAGGGGGCGAATTAACGGGGGCGAATTAGAGGGTCTAATTAGAGGGGGTCTAATTAGAGGGGAGCTAATTAGAGGGGGCTAATGAGAGGGGATCTAATTAGAAGGGAACTAATTAGGAGAGGTCTAATTACAGGGGGCCAATTAGAGGGATCTAATTAGAGGGGAACTAATTAGAAGGGGACTAATTAGAAGGAGGCTAATTACAGGGGGCTAATTGCAGGGGTCTAATTAGATGGGGGTTAATTAGAGGGGGGCTAATTAGAGGGGGCTAATCAGGTGGGACCTAATTAGAGGGGGTGTAACTATAGGAAATAAAGTAAAGAATACCTAATTAACTCTTTCTATTCTTGTCTGAAAACCCATTACACTGCTAATGTCGGTATTTACTGCAGATCGGAGATGTCTGGTTTAACGGCCCCTGCACCAAGTTGAAATGCGAAGCAGTGAGTAATCCCTGTTACCCAACCAACACGACTGCACAGATTACGTCAGAGAATGAGATTTGTACTCCCTGTCAAGAGGTAGGTTAATTTTATTATCAACTCAGTATTAATTAAACTATCACTCAGGGCCCCTTTTGATAACAGTCACTCATGACTGACTGGGCCACCCTGAATAAATAAAGGCGTCATCATCATCATCATCATCATCACTATCAGCAGTCACGCCTAATTGCGCATTGCGACTTGCTGTACCAACTTTCGAATCCCAAAGTTGAATAAAACATCAGCGACATCTATCTTCTCCTTGCAATATCAATACGAAAATTAGCAGTTTGGTAATGAGAATAAAACAACTGATCAAAAACAACGTCTGTAAACGAAATGCAAATTCTTCCAATTGGTTTTATAAGAAAGAATGTCTGACACTAGATTTTAAAAAATTCCACTTTCAATTGCCCATATCTTTTGACCTTAAAATGTGGATTGTTTGATTGCTCCCGGCTTTAAACCAAGAAGCAGCTGAAGAAAATCTATCGACCTTTTGCGAGAGTGGCATCTAAAGCCCTATTTATCCTGGGACCCCTCCAAAACGCTTATAGCTAACACCGTGGACGGGGATATAAGGGAGCCTTCTAACGCTATGGCTGATCTTGTTCACAGGGCTATTACCGACCAACCAATGTAGTGGGAGATGTGTGCTGCCCAATGTGCTGTAAGTATTTTAAATTGTTATGTAATTCTACAGCCTCACCCAATGCTGCATAAAGACCTGTTTACTCTAGCAATTTTTGATGCAATTGTTGTCGCGATTTCCAGTGCAACTTTTCTCGCGCTCGCGCTGCAATTTCTACGAAACGTGGCTTTTGGTACACTTTACTGAAAAATCGCCGAAAGTTGCATCAAGTTTCGAGCATGTTCGAAACCTCCGGCCAGAAATCGCACTGAAATCGCAACTGGTTTACACACACGATTTGAAGTTGGAGCGCGAGCGCGAGAAAAATTGCAGTGGAAATCGCGACAAAAATTGCATCAAGAATTGGTAGTGTAAACGGGCCTTAACTGCGACAAGCTAGAACCTGAGGGGAGCTAGTCCAAATTGTTTATCCATCGCCCTAACACTGAATTCGTGAAAAAGAGTTTTTATTATGATGGAGCCAAACTATGAAACAAGTTTCCTAAAGCACTGAGAGAAACACAATCACTAGAATCTTTCAAGAAGCAGATTGCAGCTATGACTCTCTTTAACGATCACTACTAGTATTTTATCTTGTAACTTGTAATTTTTCTGTACATTTTAGATAGGTTTTGATATTTGTTTATAAACACTTTTGACATAATTCGTATTTTATCACTTTATTGTAACTTGTTTTAACGTATTATCTTATTGTAAATTTTTATAACTACACGGCTTCTTTGGAAATCAGCTTAACAGTTGTAAGAATTTTTTTACAATATATATATATATATATATGAATTGAAATGAATTGACATAAACACACTTGAAGCTACAGTAGAGCAATTGTGATGATCACGAAGGAAGCTTCTAGAATAGTATGAAGTGTTTATCGCACAGCTCGTGCAAACATACAGACGTTTTCTATTTCTGCCATTAGGCCTGTGATAAAACACTATTCATTGCCCAATCAGAGCGCGCGTTATACCCCAAGGGAATTATGGGAGCCCTGTATTTGTGTTGATGACTTATTTTCAATATAAAATGTGTAAAGGAAATTAAGCTTGCAAAACCTTGACATCTCCACAAATAAGGGTATTCCATCATGCTTGAAAAAAAATCGACTTTTTCTAAACAGATTGTATAAACAGATTTATTAGTATGAACTGTTTATACTAAATATGTTATTGTGGCATGCGTTAAGTCGATTAGTAATGCAAAGCACCAATGGGGTGCTATACAATCGAGTAATTTCTTTCAGTCGTGATCTAAAAACTATAATAAATGATAATTCATAGCGTATTACTTAAAGATTACAAATGATGCTTAAAGTGACTGCAAATGCAACTTCAAACTCACTCGCTAAGGGAACTGGTGTAACTCCCTGGACAATTCGTTCCAAACAGTTGCGCGTTAAACCTGGGCAGGCTTCCCAGTCAGGAATTATGATTTATATTTAACAATTATTCCATGAACACGCGTTGGATATGAGATGATAGATCGCCAAAGAGGCATGTACCGCCGAGATGGCTAGCCTGAAAATAGACGTTCTCCTCTGCCTCGAAAGATTTTAATCTTTCAATTTTCAGTCATCTCATATCCAACAAAGTGTGTCTGAGTGGAATAATTGTTTTATTAAATACCAACTTAAATTTACTTTTTTTTTTACTTTTTAATTTTGTGTATTGGTTTTTGGTTTAGTTTTGTTTTTCCATAAGCGTGACTGATGGTTATGAGCTGATAGCCATCGGTTGTGGAACCAATCAAATTGCTAGAAATTCAATAACTAGAGGTTAGTATTTCATAAGACGAATCATCCAATCACACGCTGACTTTCATCATTCATGACTGTTGTTGCAGTGCCTAAGCCTGGCCATTCAACTGCCAAACCTACCACGTTTAACGCCGTCCCGGACACCTGTACAGTCCAGCAAAAGAGCGAGTCTCTAATCAGAGTCGGTAATTGCACATCGAAGGTAAAGGTTCCCATAACTAGTTGCAGGGGTCATTGCGACAGCGAGGTGATGGCGATTCCAGGCAAGAGCATGTTTAGTCCCTGCACCTGTTGCAGACCTAAGAAAGTGCAAAAGCAGACACTAACATTCGCCTGTCCGGACGGAAGCGAAATTGACGAAGATTTCTACGTCATCGAAAGCTGCTCGTGCATGGAAATGAAATGTACAGCGACACCCGATAACAGCGGAGCGATCACCGTCGACGAAAATGACATTCTGGCGAAAGAAAGGAAGCGCCGACGTCGCCGTTAGTAGTTTCCGAGCTCGCATTATATGAGACTTGGACAGTCATTAGATAATAGGACCTCGATTGAAGAGCTTCAGGTGATGGGAGGGATGGCGTTTTAACCCAGGATAAAAGCGTTTCAGTTCATGTATTGGAAACGATAACGACGAGAAATGAAGATCTGTAACGGCTCATTATGTCAAAGGAGGGTAATAAAGAACAAGAGATAACAAACGCGTTTGCTTTCTTTGTTGTGACAAAGCTCGCTACATCGACATAAACGCCACTGCTCACTCGATCCAAGCGATCCGTACCGCTTCACACCTGTTTCCGGAACTGGTCAGAATTTTGTAACTTGCAATTTTTGCTTTCTATCGGTGAAAAAGTACTAATACATTTTTTAAAGCTAGAATGTTGTAATCTAGCCTGATTTTGAGTCTCAAAATTGCAGAAAACAGCGTTTTAAAGCATTGAATTTTTAAAATTTTATGAGTAAATATACCTCTGACTTTCCTCGAAGTTCGCGCCTTCGGCGCTCGAAAATTTGGAAACTGGTCAGATGTTTTCTTGGATCAGCGCCTGCGACCCACTCGTTTGTTTTGTCTTGAATATGTTTTCAGAGCTGAGATGTTTCACTAGCTGGAAGAACTGAACGTTTTCTCGTACAGATTTTTGCATGTACAACGCCCGGGGGGGGGAGGTGTCAGTCCTCAAAACGTGGGTACCCATACCAGTTCATGGGATGCACATTTACCCGCTAGGGAGGCCCCGTGAGTGAGGCAAGACACACCCTAAATGGAACTTGGTGGTAACGGACACCCACCCTAAGCAGGACAAACTCAATTTCCATAATCTAAGGATATGGAAAGTAAAACCATACCCCATACCAATTGCACTGTAAGCACTAGATGGTGAAAATTAAAAGCACTTCACAAGCATATCCCCAACCCTAACCCTAAATATAACCCTAGCCTTAACCCTAAGTATCATACATAATTATGTGCTTTCAATTTTCACCATGTAGTGATTGCCAGTTTGCACGCGCATGCATAAACGACTCAACTGAGAGCGAGCCACACCCCCCGGGGATTAGGGGGGGGGACTCCTTTTCTAAACCAAGTTTTTGTTTCTGGAAACAACGTATGTGACGGACTGGATGCCATGCACAGACAACTTGATGTGGATTTTGATCTGAGGACGAGATCAGATTTAATAACTCTTGAAAACTGATATCAAAGCATCGAGAATGCTATTATGCTCGGAGAGCGAGTTCTTTTAGTTTTGCGTTATTTTATACTTCTTTATTTAATTATACTTAAAGTATACGGAATGAAATGTTGAGCATCAGTATTTAACTTTAAAATTATCAAGCACCAGATGAGTGCGTTGTTAAAATTAGCAACTAGCCCTGCCCGATTACAAAACAATATTTCCTTATAGCTAAAAAACGACTAAACAGGTTTCTTTGGGTACGCAAGGGGAGACGGATAAGGGATAGTATGACTGTAAGTGCTTGTCGTTATCACATTTTCTTTGACGCCTTTGCGTATGAAATTATGAGCACCTCGGAGGCTTTATCGACGTAATAATGTATAAATACTTGTTATATGTTATGTTTTGGAAAAACCTCTTCTTGTGTAAAGGGTGAGTAGAAACCTTCAGCTTCCGGTTGACCAACAAATTCACGTTCGTATTGTTTAAAATACGACAATAGAAAATATATGCACAAAAGGAAACAAAATGAACATTGTCAGCACGTTGGCATTTTAATTATATTCATACACATATGAACTTGGCTGAGTTCAAAATGGCGGTGTTGAGTTGTTTCTATCGTTTGCCAGGGCGCTATACGGCGAGGTTTAACGCTATAGCCACGATCTATGTGACCAGTGTTGACCATTAGACCAAAATACAAGGTAAGAACTATTATATTTTGTGTTATATCCGCCTATGGAAATCTATGAACACACCAAATGCGAACTGGTCGCGTTGTTATAATGAACACAACATGAAAATGAGCTAGAATGAAGCATTTCACAACTTTATTTATAATCAAACTTCGTTGCAAAGAACCAAGTGCTCTTCGGTATGAGCAGACATGGCAGAAATGGTATTGCCGGATGAGGATTCATGTTTATAGTAGCGATGATATTAACTCGCGAACAATTGCAACTAAACCTCAACACGAGGAAGAGTCGACGGGATATAAGTACTGTACGTTCAAGTAACTGTGTTTGTCTGCCGAACGGCTCCTTGAGAGAACGGATCTATTTTGTTCTGTATGCTACATCTACAGCAATCATTGTACTCTGTAATAGCCTTTCTAGATAAAGTACTTTAGTACAAATAGGAAGTTTTCTTAAGTACACAAAGTAATTATAGAAAGATACAGGAATCAGCAAGTCAAGGAACTCCAAAGCCCATATTAGTCATTCATAAACAAATTTCTGACTACAAGAGACCAGCCTGGACTTATCACCCCTTATCACACACTTCAACGAGTGTTTTGATCTGAGCAAAGTGGAGAGAGGCTTTCTTGTCTCATTTTTCTCAATCTCCAGTCTGATAATTATTTCCTGGTGAGTTAAAAAATCTATAAATTAAATTCCACAATACATATTGTCTGATACAACATCCTCGGATACCCAAGAGGAGACGAGAAGAGGCGAGGCGAGGGAAGGAAGTAGAGAAACGGAAGGAAAAGGGAATTTTTCCCGTTTTTCTTTTCCTTCCTCATCCCTCCTTCCTTTCCCTCCTTCCTTTCCCCCGTTTCCACTCAAAACCCGGAGGAGTTACTCCCTAGGTCGGATGTCGGGGGAGGGGGCTCGTCAGAAAATTTGGACAAATACCCTAAAAAATACTTCACCTAGAAATAAAATATACCTTGATGGACTCAAAATACCCTAAAAAATACCAAGTTTTTCGTGGACGTGACCCAGGGGTCAAGAGTGTACATTTAAGAACCTGTTTACCGGCTGCTTACCCCTAAAAATTACCCGATTTTCATAACGAGCTAGCTGCAAGCGACCCAGATTTGTATAACCTGGCAATATTTTCCACATACTTTATAGCATATTTTTGGTTTAAGAACAAAGGAGGATATGTCAACAAGAGTTTGCAAGACGAGACTTATCAGAACCAAAATCTTTTTGAGATGTCAAGTGTGTGTGAAATCTGTCATAAATTGAAATTTAGCCAGCACTTTTGATTTTCGGCGGCTGGCTACATGCACGTACCGTGTAAACTGATCAAGAATAATGTGTACCTTTTCGTTACAGAGCTAGTGGTGCGAGCTGCAAAACATATTAGGTTCGGTCCGCTGCTGGGTTTTTCAGACGGAGCCATGAAGGTATCATCGCAGTTTATCAGTCACGTCAGCGTGCTATTGTGATGTTGTTCGTGTAATATAAAATGTCCATAGCTATACCGTATATGCTGTGTTTCCTAGAGTCAGGACTACAAGGTAAGTTACTGAAATCTTTGATTCCGGACAGCAATTGATTGAGGCTGTATTGATAAAGCATTCTTAGCTATGTTGAATTTGATAGAAAGCTCAGTAGAATATTACCACTGGACCTGAAGGCGACAGCAGCGGGATTTAAGTTTTAACCAAAAGCCCGCCAAAATGTTTTTAA
>JAOBYG010124430.1:0-18955 GCA_025403545.1 Epizoanthus stellaris
GTCGCGCGGCACCCCGGGGGCGCTCGACGGCGGTGGCGCTCCGGCAGCCACCTCGCTCTCGGATCGTGACGTATTCGAATCAGGCCCAACGACTTCCTGGCGCCATCGGCTGAGGCGTAGGGGCCAGGCGGTCGTAGCTTTGAAATGCTCGACAGCGGCTTGTTCCAGAATCGGCAGGGGGAGCTCTGGAACGCTCCGCTCGGGTCCCCATTCAAGGCGTAGCTCGACGCTGAAATCGTCGATCGGCCACGGCATCTCCAGACGCGCTCGCAAGGAGGCCAGGAGATGGAATGGCTCGAGCACATCAACATCGAGTCCGGCATCGATCGACAAGCCGATGCCGACGCCGAAGGCCCGGAGGGCGACTCGGCCGTGGAGCCAGAGCGAGCCATGAAAATGCACCGGCGCCCAGCTGAGCGCGGCTCGGCCATCGATCCAGGCCTCGAGCGTGGCCCTCAGAGGGCCGAACCGCCAATTCTCGTCCCAGCCGGTCCAGGCGCCCAGCGCCAGATGGCTGGGGCGAAGTGCGAGGTAGGCATCGCTATTGAAAAGGCTGAAGATGCGGGCGCGAATTCTTCGCTCGCGTGGTTCCTCTCGGCCCAGGTCGAGGTGCCAGGCCAAGGGGTCGAGGAAAGAGAAGAAGAATTCGCCATCGGCGCTGAGGTCGACCAAAGCGCCCGGTGCGGGATGAGACGGCTGGGGGTATTGGTAGGCCGCATCGAGGCCGATGGAGAAAGTTGCCGCTTCCCCGTCGAGCACGGCGACTGCCCGCAGAGCCCCTTCGTCGTCATCGCTGAGCAGGCTGGCTCGGCCTTCGAGAAAAAGCACCGGTCCTGGAAAAAGCAGGACTAACGTCAACTGGCTGCCGAAAGCGAATCCATTATCGGCGAGCGTCCCCAGGCGCAGGCCGGCGCCCAGACCAAGGGCCTTTGGGTCGCGGCGCCAGCGCGCCAGATCGACGAGGCCATGCTCCTGGCCGCGGTACCACTCCGGCCAGTCTTCACCAGGTCCGCGCGCCGGCTCGAGGCCGAGCGCCAGCATTCCCGAAAGTCCATAGATGCCGAGTCCAGTGCTCCACAGCGGGATTCCCGACGGCAGGTCGAGGGCGACGTGCACCCCGAAGCTGCCGCGCTCTGCGACCGCGATGCCGTCGATGTGCAGGTCGAGGGCGGGCAACTCGAGGGCAATGGAGCCTGAGAAGCGCCGCAGAGCCCGATCGAAGGCAAGAGCGCCAGCGAGCTTGAGAGCGCCCGGCATCTCCAGCCTGACTGCGATGCCGTCAAAGACCAGCTCGGGAGCGCCTCGGCCCCAGAGGATCCTCAATCCGTCCACGGACGCCGCGGCGGGTAATCCTGCCGCCAGTCCGACCGATCCATGCAGAGCTAAAAAGCTCCGGCCATCTTCGGCGGTGCCGAAATCGAGTGCGCGAATTTCCACTGTGAAGCCGAAGAAATCCAGGCTTCGGGGTCGATCGAGCTCGAGCACGCCGTCTTCGAGCATGACGTGACCGGAAGAATCGATCTTCAAGCGGCGGAGATCGAAGACTGGCCAGTCGACTCCCGCCAGCAGTGGTTTGAGCTTTCCTGAAAGCCCCAAAGTGATGAGCTCTGCCTCGACCTCGATCTCGGCAGCCGCGATTTCCAATTCGAGCAGGCCTTCACGGCGCAAGACCACCCGGCCGTCGACCAGACCGCCGGGTTGCTGGGGAGAAAGGCTGATGCTGGGCACGCCTTCCCCGATCTCGATATCGACACCGAGCGGCATATCGAAGAATGGCAGGGCCACCTGGCCGCCGATCTCTGAGGTGGCAATGACGGATTGACGTAGCTCGATCTCGAGGCGCTCGAGTGAAAAGGCGAGGCCTGCAAGCTCTCCTGCGCCCTCTCCATGGAAGGTTCTTTCTTGGGCGTCAAAGACCGGCGGCGGTGCGGGCATCAACTGGATTCGGCCGCTCAGGCCGGTGCTGCCGATCGCCAGGTCTTCGATCTCGAAACGATTCGCTGGCAGTGGCACGTCGAAGGTCGGCGGCAGGTGCACGATCGCCCGCGATGCGCTGAGGCCGCGGAACCCTCGCGGCATCTCGCTGCTGTCTGCCAGGTGCGTGCGGAGGCTTTCGAGCTCCAGAACCAAACCGCTTTGGCCGATGGCGATCGGCTCGAGCTGCGCTGCGCTCGGCGAGCGGACGACGACGTCCTCCTGAGCTTCAACCTCGATCTCGACTCGCCCAAGCTCGAGAGCGAATGGCAGTGGCGTACCGTTTTCGTCGCGACGGATGCGCCAACGACCGTGCTCGTCCCGTTCGGCGGGGCGGGCGAGGTCAGAATCGAAGAGCAGGCTGAGCGCCAAGCCGGTCATTGAGAGTCGTTGCCGAGGATGGAGCTCGAAAGCGATCGGGATCGTCTCTTCACCCTCGGCATGGGAGAGCACGGCGCGAAACGCCCCCCAGAGCGGCATGGCAAGCTCGAGTGGCCGCAAGAGTACGAGCCGGCCATCTGCCCGCAGCTCGGGCGGCTGGCCGTCGACTCGATAGGAAACCAATCCGACGTCGTCCAGGAAGTCAGCGGGGCCAAAAACCTCTTCAGGCCAGAAAGGCAGCAGCTGGCTCAGCGGAGCGAGATCGCCTTCAAACATCGATCAGTCTCCCTCCAGGTTCATATTCTCGAGCACCAGATGGAGGAATCCCTTGTATTCTCCGTCGTCAAGCTCTCCGCCCTGCATCGGCCATTGATGGAGGTAGTTGTGATCTCTTTGCGGCCTGCCGTCCTTGAATTGCCATAGCCAGGCACTTTCTGTTTCTCCCGGCAGTGCCAAGTACTCGCGCCGGCCACGGGTTGGCCAAAGTCGTACGTTGTCGGCATTCCAGAGCCCCTCTTCAGAAGCTCCGCCAGGCGGATCTGGCCATAAGTCGAAAGTCTGGTGACGGCCTCGGATGACGTGGAAATTCGAGCCATCGATGGCATGCCATTTGGCTGGGTTCAGGAGAATCGAGCGAATTTTCTCCTCGCCTTCGGCGTCGAAGAGAGCCACGGCGTCAATTTCCCTCCGGCGCTCACCCAGTTGATTCAGCAGCGCGGCTAGAGCGCCGCCGCCAGCACTGAATCCGGTGGCGATGGTCTTGCCGCGCAAGGCCGCGAAGTGCATATGGGGCCTGAGCATCTCGAAGATTGCGTTGGCCGCGTCGAGCACCGAGGGCGTGGTCGCCAGGCCCCATTTGGGCCCCGGAAGCGGTACGGGATGAAGAAAGAGAATCGGCAGGCCGCTGGCTCCGAGGTTGCGATAGAGGCTGCAATACGTCAGCAGATCCCAGATCCCTTCAATTTTTCGTCCCGGTCGTTCCGGCCAGGGTGAGCCATAGCGCCTCCTATGCTCGTTTAGAGCGCCGAGTTGAGGGAAGTGGCTGAAAAAGCCGAAAGTAAAGAAATCGCCCGCTACGAAGGCTTCGGAGCTGGCGCTGAAGGCCAGCTCGAGCGCGCCATCGACAGAGGTGCGCGTGATCGAAGTCTGAATATTCTGTGCCGTCGGCACACTTCTCCAGAGATGCTCTTGAGCATCTCTGAATTCGAGGGAGAAGCGCGCGGTGCCGACCCGGCCGCCTTCGGTGATCACCAACCGGTAGGCCAGTGGCGGGTGGCCGAGTCCCAAATCTGTCGGCAGATGGGGCACCAGACCGCTGGCCGGATATGTGCCGCGATTGCTTCGCCCGGCTTGGGGGCCAAGGCGGCGCTGGTTCTCTGGTTGTGAGAAATAGCGCCGCATGACATCCCACATATAACCATTGGCTGGATCGGCGCCGCCCTGGCCCAAAGCTGGACGGTAATAGAGCAAGGTGTGGACCGTGGGTTGTGTGCGAGCCGCTTCAGTGATGCCGACGAACCACAACCTGGGCAAGAGACCCGGTGCATGAGGGAGGGATTGGCGCACCAGGAAAAGCCTCGTACCGTGGCCGGCGAGCTCCAATGTCATCGCCTCTTTATAGGCCTTGAATCGGTTGAAGGCTTGCTCGTCTGGCGGATCTCCGGGCGCTGTGCGGAATTGCTCGAGTCGGTCGAGGATCTCGAAATGCCGCGGTTGAATATCGATCTCAGGAGGTGAGATCGCCTTCAGCAACGGATGGCCGATCAGGTCTTTTCGCTGGCCGAAGATGGCCTGGAGCACGATGGCTGGATCGAGCGTGCGACCCTCGGCATTGGCAAAAGCAATCGACGTTGAAAGCGTCGATGCTGGGTCCGCCCCGGGCGTCAAACCGGCGGCGCCCAAGCTTGCCCCAGGCGGCACGAAAATTCTCTCGCGGCCGTCAAGTACCGCGTCCAAATGCTCGGCGAGCTGGTCGGCGCGGTCGCGCCACGGGGCCCGGTCGAGACTGGTATCCAGGAGATCCTGGCGCAGCGACTGGGGGTCGACATTGCGAAAGATGATCCACTTCACAGCTGGTTGGCTAGCGAGCAAACCTTCGCTGGCGAATTCAGCGGTATAGCGGACCCAGACTTGCAAAATGATAGTGCCGGACCCTTCGGGTGGAGCTCCAGGCGGGATTTCGAAAGCCGTGTCGTCTTCGTCGAACGGCGGCAGCGGCCTGCCAGGCGGCACGTACCATAAGAAGCCTCCTGCCGGCGCCACCAAGCGTGTGCGGATGCCGAGCTGATCTTCGAATGGCAGGCGTGGAAGCGTGATGGTCAGCCAGCCTCGATCGTCGACCTGCGCCCAATCCTGCTGGCCCTCGAGCAGACCCACCACCGGCGCGTAAAACGCCTCTATATCCGACTCTTGAGCGCCCGGCGGCGGAATCAGCGGCAGTTGGGAACGAAGCTCAGTCTCGGTTTCAGTCATGTTGGTCGCGGCCGCGAGAAATCCGGGTTAGAGATCGAAGGCGCGGCTCGGCGCCTCGATCGGGTCGAAATCCACAGACACCGCACCGGTGGGTGCTGCTACTCGGAGGCGGTACCAAGCCGCATTCACAGCCCCGGCCGCTTGGTCGTCGAATCGAAAAAGACCCGCGCCGAGCTCGGTCACATCGGCAGGGCCGGCGACCGGTCGCCAGAGCTCTCGGCCGTGAGCGCGTCTTGAAAGAAAGAAACGAGCGCCCTGCAGATCGCTTTGCCACTGGCAGCGAACGGCTGCCCGCCGCCCTGCGATCAAATCGGCACCGGGCTCGAGCGGAAGAGCGCTGTCATCCTCAGCGAGCTGAATCCAGGAGATCGACTCCCAGGCCGGCGGGGCAGGCGGGCGATCATCAATGACCAAGACGCGTTTCAGCTTCGAAGACTGCGAGGGATGGCCTGAGAGATCGACGGTGACCAGCCGATAGAAAAGCTCTTGGCCAGCGCCCAGGCCTTCATCTCGCCAGGTCACGATTTCGAGTGCATGGGTTCCGGGCGCCGGCACTTCAGCGACTCTTTGCATTCGCCGGATATCGCTTGCGTTCTCCTCCAGCTCAGAGCGATAGACCCGGTAATGAGCAAGATCGTGCTCAGGACCAGCGAGCCAGCGAAGCAGGACCTCACCGTCATCGAGTCGGGGGCTCTTCCACAGCGGCGGGATCGGGGGCACGACGTCAGGTGCATGCACGGGGGGCAGCGCGGGTCCGAGTTGGCTGAGCGTATGAACCGGGTTGACGGCCGCCAGGCGAAAAAACCAGCAAGCTCTTGACCGGCCGTCGAGGCGCGCGCGGAAGCTGACCGTCTCGCCGTCTGCTGGCTGGCCGGCGGGTTTGAATGGGCGCTCGGTCAGACGTTGAAAGGCTGCCTCGTTATTTTCCAGGCCAGCGAGAAGTCGCAGAGCGTCGCCGGCAAGATTTCGATAGGCGGCCTCATGACTCTGGCTGCCGTCGCGGATGGTGGTCGATAACTCAGCCAATGCCGCGGCCGCGCGCTGACGTCGCTCCGGCGACCAATCCGGCGGCCAGGCCTGATCCTCGGCAGCGACCGGCGACCGCGGCTGATGGCGGGCGTCGACCTGAAAAAGTGTCTCGTCCAGAGCGCGGTAGACATGCCATTCAACATGCGGGTTGAAAAGCCATGGCAGATCGATGAAGGAATCGCCCTGGTAATCAGCTGGACTCGCGAGCCAGGTCAGGTCTTCGATCCTTGGCGATTGGGGCGGGTCTGGTGGTGATTGCAAGACCCGTATGAGCACCGCTGGCCCGCTGATTTCGCTTTCATTACCAGGGCGGCCGGCAAGCGGCCCGTCGCCTGGCCAAGAATCGGCTGAATGCACACGATCATCCGCGGCGGTGACGCCGAGAAAACCGCGGCGGAGGGGATTCCCCTGGTCAGGCTCAAAGCTGCCGCCGGGCGCCGAAACGATCGTCACGTAGTGCCGATCGCCGTCGATTTCTTCGAAATGTGCCGCCGGCTCGATTATCGCAAGGCGCTCGGACCAATGCTCGGCGTTGCGATAGTCGCGGAAGAGCGGATGGCGCATCGCGTAGGCCAGCTGGGCCGGTTCCGTGCCCTCATAGGGACGATCGAGCTCGAGGCTATTGTTAGCGCGGCGCTCAGCGATTCGGTAGATGTCGGGGCTTTGCCCGAAGCTCACGCCCTGACCGCGCACACTTCTCGGCCAGCTGACGCCGCGCCCGCGAACGACTCTCGACCCGGGCTCGACCGTGGCCGTGCCGCGGGTGATGGCCGGTGGAATCACCAGCTGACAGGGACCGGCCATAGGTCTTTTTTCACCATCGAGGCCGCCGTTTCGGACCGTCAACCGGAGCGGGTTGGAGGAGCCTGAAGTGATCAGAAAGTTTGCTCCGCCCGCCCTGAGGTGGCAGCCATCGAGGGCATCCGGCGCTAAGTCGAGCATCAGATCGGTGCTTAGCTTTGATTTTCTCGAGCTCGATCGCACGCTGAGAATCGAGCCTTCGTAGACGTTGGAGCGTCCATATTCGAAATAGATGCGAAATTCCGCCAGATCAGGCGCAGCGCGCTGACTCGCGGCGGGCCAGCGCCAAGAAACGCGCAGCGCGACCAGATCCATCGGCGCCTCACTCAGCCATTGCTGGCTCCGCGAATCCATCGGCGCATGGCGATCTCGGGGATCAAGGACCGAAGCGGCGACGACTTCTGGTCGCGGCGGAGGCCGTTTGTCGAGCAGGGCAACAGCGACCAGCCTGGCCTGTGCCGGCGGTGGATCTTTGAGAAACCAGGGCTGTGGCCGAGTCGATGGCGGTGGCATGCGCCATTGGCAGGCTTCGCTCAGGCCACTGAAACGACCGAAGATATCGACCGCTGCCAGTCGGTAGCTATGCCAGCCCGGCGGTCGGTTGATATCGAGATAGTAGATTTGATCGCTCGGCCAATCGGCCGGCGGGCGAATGCCCGGTGGGCGAGCTTCTTCGCGAGCAATGACCAGGGCCTGCTCTCTGGTGAGCTGGACATAGCTCGATTCTCCCGGTGCCGCTGTCGGTGCCTGGTGGCCGAGCTCGGCGACGTAGACGTGATGCATCACGGCCTCCTCGGCCGCCAATCGTTCATCGTGGCGTCGGCGCCGAGACCACCGAAGCCCTACGGCCTGGCCGTGAGACGAGGTCTCTCGAATCGACCCGGACGGCAGCACCAGGGCTTCGCCGTCTCGGGGTCGGCCGAGGGCTCTTCGCCTTCGCGTTCGGCGGCGCCTGATGATCGCGGCCTCGACGTCGCTGAATCGGAGGCGCTCGCCCATCAAGTCGCTGAGCACTTCCGCGGCGTCCTGGATTTTCTGCTTGCTGCCGTAGTCGGCAAGTAGCAGATAGTCATAGTGCACGCCGGCTTCTGCCTGCTGGTCGATCCAGGCGAGACCGAGGGCCTGGGCATAGGCTGGATGCAGCGCGGCGAGCAGCAAATAGTCCAGGGGCCGGGGAGATTGAAAGGCTGGTGCCGGGTCACCGCTCTGCCTGGCTGAGATCGAAATCGACGCCAGAGCTTGCGAGAAGCTGGCTGCCCAGACGCCATCGACCTGCATCTCGGTCGGGCTGGAAACGCTCTGGATCTCGAAGCTCGGCCCTGCGAGCCAGGCCTCGTGAGCACCGGAAAAACCCGGCCAGGGTCGGTCCAGTCCGACACTATCGGAGCCGAGTGATTCGACGATCATCAGGGGCGATGATTCGCCTTCGATGAGGAGACTGCCACCGACCCATTCTGGACCCAAGCTCGCTTCGCCCGGTTCGAGCACTGCCACCTGGGATAGGCGACGGATGCTGATCATGGCTTTGCGTTCGACGCCCAGGCGAATCGAAAGACCGACCAGATCATCGCGCCAATCCGTACCGCTTCCCGTCAAGCGATTCGAGCCGGCCTGGGCGTTGACCTGACCAGGCAAAGGGATGGCCGCGGGAAGGGCAAGACGATGCTGGCTGCCGGAGTCGTGTTGCACCAGCACCGCCAGTTGATCGTGCATCTGGGCGAATGGGTCCTCGGACAAAGAATAATGCTGCCGACGAATCGACGCACTTTCATAGGGGCGAGTCAAAACCAGCTGATGCCGGCTATCGACCCGCAGAATCGTATAGACGCGCTGCTGGCCGCTGATCGTCAGGGTCGTGCCGACTAAGCCCTCGGTCCAACCAGTGCCCAGGCCGCGCACCACTGGCGAACCAGATCGGACGCTGATCCGTCCGGGCGAAGACGGTCGGCTCGCCACGTCGAACCTATCCGAGGCGCCGTAGTGGACCCGGATTTTGGCCAGCTCACGAGCCGCTTCGAGGTCTTCGTCCCGGCCGTCGGTGGCTCGGTAGGCGGGATGGAAGAGCGGCAACGTGATCGGCCTGGGAGCGTCAGGCAGGGGCTCCCAGCCGGCGAGCACATCGTCATCGTCGCCAGGTAGAGAAAAACAGATATCGAGCAGGAGCGCTGGCCCCTTCGAGATCTCGAGAGTCGGCAGCCTCGCCGCTGCCAGCGATACCTCGACCACCTGGTCTTTGAATCCTTGGACCGATCGACTCAAGCCGCCAGCGCCTCGAATTTGCAGGCTCGCTTTGCTCTTGAAGCCGATTTTCAGTCGTAGGGAAGAAACCTTCTGGGTGATCTTGGGACGAAATCTCAGAGCCGTCTCGGCGAGCGACAGGCCTTGAGAAGGGGCTTTCCCAGAGCCACCAGACCATCTTTCGAGGCGCAGCGGCGCGGCCGCCAAGAGATCGCCAGCGTCGAGGCGAATTGCCTGGCCTCCAAGATCTCTTGGCTCTTGCGGTAAATCGCCGAAAAGGCAAATTTCTCGGCCCGTGGGACTCAGCCGCCGATAGAGGTAGAAGCCACCGTCCGGAAAACCTTTCTCTCTGGCGAACGCCCAGCGCAGGTGCACACCATCGATCAGAGGGGGCTGCTCGATGCGAGGCTTTCTGGCGTCGTCATCGAGGATTCCAAGGCCCAAGAGCACCAGTGTCTCGGAGGGGAAGGTCAATTCTCGGGCTGCCTCTATCGTTCGGTTCGATGATTGGAATTGTTAGCGAATCAACTTTACTCCATTTCTGGACAGCCAGCGCTGAAGATGGCTTCGAAGGAATAGCCGCCGGCTCGATTCTCGAGCTGGGAGTTCTCGGCCGGCGGTAAAAGAAAAGAAAAGGCCGGCAGCGCTTGCGCGGTGCCGGCCTGGTAGCCAAATCCCGATGGCATGACCTTCGGATCACGGCGGCCCGACCTGCCATCGTCAGGGTCGGGCTGCCGCTCGGCGCTAAAGCTCGGGCGGATCTTCCGGACCGGTCGGCCCGAGCTCGACATCGATCGTTGACGAGAAACGATTATTGCCGCAGTTGTCGAATGCCTTGACCTTCACTGTATGCCAGCCCCTGGTGCCGTCGGCCCAGAACCAGCTATAGGCTGCCGTGGAATCCGTGGCTTTCAGCGCGTTGTCGACGTAGAACTCGACCTTTTGCACGCCACCTGGATCGCTGGCATTGGCCCGGATGGTCACCGTGCCGGGTTCGTGCAGCGAGTTATGGTCTGGTTCGGTGATCGATACCGTCGGCCCGGCATTGTCTCCGGCGCACGGATCCGGCTCGGTGATGGTCACCGTGATCGTCGACGAAAAGGCCTCATTGCCACAATTGTCGATGCCGCCGGCTTTCAGCGAGTGGCTGCCGAGTGTCGCGTTCCAGGTTTTGCTGTAGGGCGCGTCAAAGTCCACTTTCTCGATAGAGCCGTCGACGTAGAACTGCACGCTTTCCACACCGTTCGGATCGTTGGCACTGGCGCTCATATTGACGTTGCCGACCTCGTGGCTCGAGCCGTTGGTGGGCGCGGTCAGACTGATCGACGGGCCGGTGGTATCGCTATCGCAAGGGTTGGTGCTCACCACCGTCACCGTTGCCGTCGACGACGATTGAGCGTTGCTGCACGTATCGTAGGCCCGCGCATAGAGCGTGTGGCTGCCGAGCGGTGCATTCCAACTATAGCTATACGGTGCTGTGGTGTCGGTCGAGATGAGCACGTTGTCGGCGTAGAACTCGACTTTCTGCACACCGTTGGTATCTGAGGCGCTGGCGGTGAGCAGGTTGAAGCCGATTGGCAACTCGTCACCGTTGGCTGGTGCCGTCAGGCTCACCGTCGGTCCCGAGGTATCACCGTCGCATGGGTCGACCGGATTGATGGTCACGGTGATCGGCGTCGTCGATGACTCATTGCCGCAGAGGTCGATCGCCCCAGCGTGCAGAGTATGGCTTCCTTCCGTGGCGTTCCAGGTCTTGCTGAAGGGTGCCGTAAAGTCGACCTTTTCGACCACGCCGTCAACATAGAATTGCACGCTTTCCACACCGTTCGGATCGCTGGCGTCGGCACTCATATTGACGTTGCCGGCCTCATGGCTCGAGCCGTTGGTCGGCGCCGTCAGGCTGAGTGATGGGCCAGTGGTATCGCCGGTACACGGGTTGGTGGTCGCTGTGGACCCTGAAGCGACGGCGCTGAAACCGCTTGTTCCATGCGTATTGACCGCCTTCAGCCAGTAGTAATACGTGGTGCCTTCCGAGACCCCGAAGTCGTCGTAGACGATGGCGGTGAGGTTCTGGGCAATCCTCGTCGCGGTGCCGCTGCTATTCGAGGTATTTCGATGGACCTCGTAGCTATCGGCGCCAGCAGTGCTGCTCCAGGCGACGCGAACTTTATCGGTAAAAGTGCCGCTCGAAGCTGTGACTCCACTCGGAGTTTCTGGCGGCGTGGGAGTGCTCGAATGGTCGACTTGAAAGGCGAAATCTCCCAAGGTGACGGCATTGGTCGTATCTGTGGCCTTGATCGTCAAGGTATGCGACCCGTCGGCGAGCTGGCTCATATCCAGTGTGATCGGAGCGATCGACGCGGTCGTGCCGGAAACCGAACGCACGGCCTTTTGCACACCGTCGACCAAGACTCGAAAGTCTGACAAACCATCGGGATCGGTCACGGTTCCGTCCATGGCGAAGAATTCGTCAGCCACCAGGATACCGTTGCTGATCGACGTGCTGCTGAGCCTGCCAAAGAAGCCGGGGCCGAAGAATGGATCCTCGCAGGAGAAGTCACAATCGATGCACGGCTCGGCATCGACGTCGACCACTTCGCAGAAACCGAAAATACACTCCGGCATATTGCATAGCGGGTGACTGCAAGGAAGCAGGCCGGCCGGCTCGCCAGGATCGGCCACGGGGCAGAAGAGTCCTTCGTCGACTCCTGGGAAGTTACGGCAGGTGAGAATGGCCAGCTGTACCGGGTTGTTGGGGCCCATAATGGTCCCGCTCGGAGTATTCACTTCGCAATGACTGATTCGAGTGCCAGATTCGTTTTCGACATCGGGATCTCGCACCACCAAAGTAAAGGTCTCGCCCTCCGGGGCGGTGATGCTGAAGAACTTCTGGCCGGGCCCGAAGGCAAAGATGGAGCGGCCAGCGCCAGATCCCAAAGTGAGATCAACCCGCACACCGCCAGGGCGCAGCTCAAAGGCGGCAGGGTCTCCGGCCACGGCTATGGAGAGTGAGTACTCATCTCCTGGCGGCGGACCGGACGAGCAACTGACAGAGTGCACCACGTCGGCGTTGTTGATCGTATTATTAAGCGACTGGGCATTCGAGTCGGAGAATACACAAGCGAATTCAGAGCTCGAATTATTCAGGGCGAGAGTGTATTCGCCGCCGTCGGGAAACCTCATCGTGAAAGGCGATTGCCCGTTACCAAAGTTTTTCGAATCGTTGTGACCGGTGGAAGGAAAATTGATATCCGCCGAGATCGTCTGCTGACCGGACAGGCCGGTGATAGCCAGGGAGACGTCGAATCCAGGCTCGCATTCGATAGTGCGGATGACGTCAGCATCGACATTGGTCGTGGTCTGGTACATCGAACCGCTACCGGTGAAGGTACAAGCTCCGGATCGGGGTTGCATCAGCTCGAGCCTCGAAGTCACCCAATGTCCTGCTGGGACGACGCCTGAAAAGGTTCTGCTCTGGCCGGTCTCGGTGAAGTTATGTTGGTGAATTGCCGCATTCGGGCGGTCTTCCGCTTCATAAACCTCATTGATGAAATTCACCGAGTCGACGGTCGACATCTCGATCACATCGGCGATGATCGAGAAAGAAGAACCGTCATCGCAAGTGATATCCGGATCCGTCGGCCCGGTGGTGAAGAACGAGTTGCATGGCGGCTCGGTGTCGCAAGAATTCAACTCGCCACAGTCAAGATTGGTTAACACACGGCCACCAGAAAGTGGTGGCCCTCCTTCGTCTGTGTCGTCGCATTGACGAAGATCCCATTGCGCATGTTTTACACATCCTCCAACGACTTCCCAATCCGCCGGAAATGTGCCGTTGGCGCATTCTCCGAGCACCAGCCCACCGCTGAAGATATCAGCCTGTGACCATTCGTCTTCGAAGGGGCCTTGGGTATATTCGTCGCCTCGGCAATACATACTGACAGCTGCTCTTTGTCTCGGCCCGCTGGGCCGGAGGCCCGTAGCGAGGCTCATATTGACATCGTAATAGTCGCTACATAACTCCCCCTGCCTGCGGCAATAGCAATCTCGTCGCCGTAGGGCGGCGGTGTATAACTCAGAGGTGAAATCGGGCGGATCTTGGAATAGGCAATCCCCGATATCTGGAATCTCACTGGCGATACAAACCGCCAGACATGGCAGCGTTGCGGCACCGGTTGCGAAACAAGCCGCGCAGGTGCTGAGGTCGAGACCTTCCACTGTCGCGCAGTGCAAAAGGTGGTCGGCCAATGGCTGTTGGGCAGGCTGTGGGATCAGGCCGATCTCGGTCCGATACGCTCGCTCACAGGTATGTCGGGGATCCTGGCCTGGTGGAGACAGGGCTTGGGCGCCAAAGAACGAGATTCTCGAGATTGACTCGTCTTTGTGTTTGCGCTCCTGGTCGCCCAGAACATCCTCATCGACGACGACGGAGGCTTCCGAGGCGCTGGTGGCAAGGCCGCTGGGGATGACCGCCCAGCCGCCATCGGGGTCCTCCATCGACGAGAGGCTTGCGATCTGAACGGAAGGGGCGGCCATGAAACCCTGCGCATAGGGATGGGTTCCTTTTGTCGTCGCAGCGTCGATTTCGATGCCATCGAGCTTTGAATGCCCCGCTTCGAAAACGAAATAACCGATCTCTTCGTCCGCTCTCGTGATGGTTGAATCTTCACCAACATGCTTACCGGTGAATAATGTTTTCTCATCGGGTGAGGTATTTGGCGATTCGCCGCGAGACCAGAAGACCGACCATAGAGGGTCGTTGGCACTCATCACCTGTCCGACGACTACTGGGCCCTTATACTGCTGGAGGTAGCTTTGGGGCTCTCCGAGCCAATTTTTTACGTGGTCGGTTTGCTTTGAGAGGTAGCGTCTGGCCTCAAATCTATTTTCTTCGCAACTCCAGGCCCCCTCTTCAATGACCAGGCAGGACACTGTCTCCTCTGAAACTGGCTTGCCCTCAGGATTCTGTAGCCAGATGTCGAAAGAGGTTTCCGTCACGTCGTCAATACGCACCACATGAGGTGCGGAAGCCATGTTGTAGCTCGGAGTGCACACCACGACTGGGGAGATATACGGGACCCTCAGGTCGCGGGTCAGGGGCTCACTGCTGACGGCGAGGCGAAACGTCTCCATACGAAGGCAGTCACAACTTCCGGCTTCCGTCCCGGATAGAACATTGATTCCGCATGGCGCCGAGCTGGAAAAATTCAAATCGTAGTTGGACCACCCGCTCTTATTGAGGGATCTATCTCGCGCCCAGCCAGCGACGTCATTATTCGCGAAGGAGCCAAAGTCGGTATGCGGCAATACCGTCAGCGTGACGGCGCGTTGATGGCCGAGCGCTTCGGTTGTGCAGCCGACCAGCGTTGAGAAATGGCGGCCATAGCCCACCGGCGATCCGGCAGCCCCGTTATATTTCTCCGCGAAACCGCCACCGATACAAGCCATGCGATCCGTGGAGCTGGCCGCATTCCAGGTGTAGCCCGACTCGCGCCAGCCGAAGAACCCTCGTCGGTTTGCCTTATTGGCCCCCTTGCGATTGATCAGCACACGCAGGCTTTCGACGCCGCTGTGAGCATCGCTGACAGTGAAGGTGATGTCGTAGGTATTGATTCCATCCGCCTGCCAGATCGGACTGGAGATGGTCAGGGACTCCAGGGTCGGGGCTGTTTCGTCGAGACCTGGGAGCAGTTGGGAAAGGCCTGGAAGCGCCGAAAAGGCGGCCAGAAGGAAAAACGTAAGCGCTATCAGGGTGATGCGGAATGTGTCGATAGCTCGAGGCGTCATGGGGACCCCGTTTCTGGTCGCACAACTTGTCGCATTTCTGATCGCGCGGGCGTGGAGGAGGGCCGAAGGGCCGTCCAGACTTCGAAGCCTGAGGCTGGTTTCCATTCTTGATTCCTTTCGTCCTCTAATGTTCACCAAGAGCTGCGACGATCGGGCGCGAATTGGATCAAGCTCGCTGGATGGCTTCGGCCACAGAAAAGAATAGGCGCGCACAGAAAAAACCAGGCCGACAGCGCTTGCGCGTCGCCGGCCTGGTAGTCAAATCACCTTCGGATCACGGCGGCCCGACCTGCCATTATCAGGGCCGGACTGCCGCTCGGCGCTATGGCTCGGGCGGGTCCTCCGGACCGGTCGGTCCGAGCTCGACATCGATCGTTGACGAGAAACGATTGTTGCCGCAATTGTCGAACGCTTTCACCTTCAGCGTATGCCAGCCCCTGGTGCCATCGGCCCAGAACCAGCTGTAGGCGGACGTGGTGTCGGTGGCCTTCAGCACGTTGTCGACGTAGAACTCGACTTTCCAGACGCCACCCGGATCGCTTGCGTTCGCGCGGATCGTCACCGTTCCGGGTTCATGCAACGAGTTATGTCCCGGCTCGGTGATTGACACCGTCGGCCCGGCGTTGTCTCCGGCGCATGGGTCCGGCTCGGTGATGGTCACCGTAATCGGCGCCGAAAAGGCTTCGTTGCCGCATAGGTCGATACCGCCGACCTTCAGCGTATGGCTGCCGAGTGTGGCGTTCCAGGTCTTGCTATAAGGCGAGGCGAAGTCCACCGCCTTGATTGTGCCATCGACGTAGAACTGCACGCTTTCCACACCGTTCGCATCGTTGGCAGTGGCGCTCATATTGACATTGCCGACTTCATGGCTCGAGCCATTGGCGGGCGCGGTCAGACTGAGTGACGGGCCGGTGGTATCGCTATCGCACGGGTTGGTGCTCACTACAGTGACGCTGACTGTCGACGACGAACGGCTATTGCCGCAGGTATCGTAGGCCTTCGCTTGCAAGGTGTGGCTACCCAGCGGCGCGTTCCAGTTGTAGCTATACGGCGACAAGGTGTCGGTCGACTTCAGCACGCCATCGGCGTAGAACTCAACCTTTTCGACACCGTTGGCATCCGAGGCGCTGGCGGTGAGCAGATTGAACCCGATCGGCAGCTCGGCACCGCCCACCGGCGATGTCAGGCTCACCGTCGGTCCCGAGGTATCGCCGTCGCAGGGATCCGGCTCGACGATGGTCACCGTGATCGATGCCGTCGACGACTCATTGCCGCATGAGTCGACCGCCTCGAGGTACAGCGTATGACTACCGACGGTGGCATTCCAGGTCTTGCTATAGGGCGCCTCCAAGTCCACGGCCTCGATCGAGCCATCGACATAGAATTGCACGCTTTCGACGCCATTCGCATCGCTGGCATTGGCGCTCATATTGACGTTGCCAGCCTCGTGA
The DNA here is from genome assembly GCA_025403545.1 of Epizoanthus stellaris. Lineage (NCBI taxonomy): Eukaryota > Metazoa > Cnidaria > Anthozoa > Zoantharia > Epizoanthidae > Epizoanthus > Epizoanthus stellaris. Next base: position 16,134 of record JAOBYG010124430.1, read on the forward strand.
GTTGATCCCCCGGTTGGTGCCGTCAAGCTGAGTGACGGGCCGGTGGTATCGCTGTCGCACGGGTCGGTGCTCACCACTGTCACCGTTGCCGTCGACGACGAACGGCTATTACCGCAGGTATCGTAGGCCTTCGCTTGCAAGGTGTGGCTACCCAGCGGCGCGTTCCAGTTGTAGCTATAGGGCGACAAGGTGTCGGTTGATTTGAGCACCCCGTCGACGTAGAACTCGACTTTCTGCACGCCGTTGGTATCCGAGGCACTGGCGGTGAGCAGATTGAACCCGATCGGCAACTCGGCACCGCCCACCGGCGATGTCAGATTCACCGTCGGTCCCGAGGTATCACCGTCGCAGGGATCGAACGGCTCGATCGTAAACGGCACCGGCGATGACAACGACTCGTTGCCGCAGAGGTCGATCGCCCCGGCCTGGATTGTGTGGCTGCCCTCGGTGGCGATCCAGGTCTTGCTGAACGGCGCCTCCAAATCCACGGCGACAATCGAGCCATCGACGTGGAATTGCACGCTTTCCACCCCATTCGGATCGTTGGCGTTGGCGCTGATCGCCAGATTCCCGGCCGGGTGCGTCGAGCCCGCTGTCGGCGCCGTGACGGCCACCGTCGGCCCGGTGACGTCACCGTCACACGGCCCGCCGCCATTGACGGTGACGGTATGTTTCGGCGTCCACTTGACGTTGCCGCAGCTGTCTTTGGCTTTCGCCCGGACAATATGCTGACCCGGTGTGGCGTTCCATTCTTGGCTATAAGGGGCCGCACGGTCCGCTTGTCCCTGCTTGATGCCATTGACGAAGAAGATCACCTTCTCGATGCCGTTGGCGTCTGCCGCGGTGGCTTGCAGGTTGAAGATGCCAGGTTCCAGGGTCGCTCCGTCGAGCGGTGCAGTCAGACTCACCGTCGGCCGGGTGGTATCGCCTTCGCAACCGCCTCCGCCGCCATTGTCCACCGTGAACTCGCGCTTCACCATGGTGAAGCCCTGGGGGTTTTCGTTGTTGATCGCGACCAGCTCGAGCGTATGATTGCCGTCGGCCAGACTGCGAGTATCGAGCACACCCGAGAAGCGCGAATCTGCAACACACGTCCCGGCTTCCTCTGGCCAGTCGACGCATAGGTCATTGCTCGGCAGATCGGTCTCGAAGTGGTCCAGCGTCACCATTTCGCCGTCGACCATGAAATGCCCGGCGTCGATGCCGGCGTCGGGATCGATCAGAAAACCGGAGACATGCACGGCGCCTGAAATGGCTTGACCGTTATCGGCGATATCCATGGCCGCCCAAGGACCGTCGAATTCCAGCTCTTGCCCACCCTTGGTGAACGGCTGCGAGGTGGTGAGACCTTCACCATTGAAGTTGCAGGACAGGAAATCCGACCTAAACGTGTGGACACGTTCGACGGTCTCGCAGTTGCTGGGCGGCGCGCATGGCAATGCCGGGTCCGCCGGACAGACCACATCGCAGGTATCGTTGCGGCTACGGACCTGATAGAGCACCGTAAAGCCGACGCAGCTGAAATGGATGGGGTCCGGATCGAAGACGATGCATAGCGACGGGAAGATGTCGCAGAGCCGCGGAAAGCCGCCGAATTCATTCTCGCATTCGCCGTCGACGAGGATGTCGGAGCCACCCATAGTCATCGTACCGGTCGGCAGAGTGCACGTCGTGCTCAAGAAGAGCTCGCCGGGCGGTGGCGGCTGGGAAGTGACTTGTAATGAGAATTCAGAACCGGCTGGCAAGCTCTGCGAGAACGTGCCCACACTATTGCCTTCGACGTCGATCTCATCAGAGTACGTCGAGCCGTCTGGCAAGTTGGCATTGATCGCGACGCCAGCGGCCCCTCCGAGAAGGTTCGAAAATCGAATACCGATGGTCGCCGCGCCACAGGCGCCGTCGGCCGTTTGTAAGCCGCCTATTTGAGAGCCGCCTATTTGAGAGCCGCCTATTTGAGAGCCGCCTATTTGAGAGCCGACCATTGAAGCGCCTCGGCAGGAGATGCTGGCGCTGGCATTGCCATTAAAGACGCCATTGCTCTCCGCGAGCTCGCACCCAGCCCCATCCGGCTCTTCGGTGATGCTCAAATGCCAGCTGGCGCCATCGATGCCTCTCAAGCCGGAGAAGATACCCAGTGTGGTGTTACCGCTCGTTTGCGTGCCGTTTACTGTGTCGCTGCCAAAGGTCACCGAGCCCGCGAAGGTGATCTCCTCTGTTGCCTCAAGGCCGCAAATCTTATAGATGATCTCCGACTTGGCGCCGCAGGTGATGTCGATGACGATGTCTTCGGATTCGATGGTGCCCGAACGCGGGTTGATAAAGCACGGGGAATTGCCTGGCTGGCTCAAGAGCAAGACCTCATAGCTCCAGCCTGGCTCGAAGACTTGGCCGAAGTCGAAATTCTGGGTGGCATTCTTATGCTCCTGGAATACGATCTCCTGGCCGGACTTTGCCGTCACCTCGATACTCAGCGTTGGTAGAGGATTGGGCGCGGAGCCCTGCCAGCTGATGGTTCCGCTGATGCCGAGGTCCTCAGGTAGCGGCCCGCATATCGACTCACTGTCGTTGGTGTTGTACATGTCGCCGACCATGGTCGAGCTGTTGACGACGTAAGCTCGGGTCCAGGCTCGGTAGTCGAAAGCGTTTCCATTTAGGCAGCGGGTATGGGGCCCGTCATTCGGGATGCCATCGAAGTTGATCTCGTCGCACAGATGCATCTCGGTCGGCTCGTCGATGAATTCCCACGAGCTGCCGGGGCTGCCAGTCGTATGGTGCATGGTTTTCAATGGGTTTGGGCCCGGGTCGATCACCACACTTCCATG